>JBBPCS010072268.1:0-16308 GCA_037974645.1 Hollardia meadi
GTGTGTGTGTGTGTGTGTGTGTGTGTGTGTGTGTGTGTGTGTGTGTGTGTGTGTGTGTGTGTGTGTGTGTGTTGACCTCCTGTTTAGTCTCTTGTAGCTGCTGCTCCAGTTCACTGACTCTGTGCTTCAAGTCATCTACCCTGGCCAAGATCCTGCTCCTCTCCTCCTCCAGGTAGGCCTGCTCCTCACCGGCTAACACCTCTTCACACTGAGGTCAGATTTACATAGAAAAACACCTTCTAATTCCCAATCAGAGGACACCACACATATAATCTAATCTTTCTCTCCACACTGAAATGTGTTCATTACCTCTTGATGTGTGCTCTCTGTGCTGCTGCACTCTTCTCTGTGGGTTTCCTCATCGTTCTCCGTCATCCTCTGGGGTCTGTCTACTCCCTGAAGAGCCGTCCCCTCTCCTATGTCCAAGGTTCCCAGCAGCCCGCTCCTCACCACCTCGGCCAGCTCCACAACACTGTCCTCATGGTTATACTCTGCACACAGATTGAGGATGGTCTCCAGCCTCTGTCGCTCCTATAGAGGACATGTGAGACGTAAGCACGCCACCCTACATTATAGATCGTGTTGCGGATCAGCTTCGAGTGTCCTTGTGTGACATTGTCCCATTTAGGCAGCTGTCCCTCAGCCCTGCATTGGCACGGGACAACTGTAACCTGATAGCAGGCGAGCCCAAGCTGTTGTAGTTTGTCTCTCAGGAGGCGGGGGGTCATAGTAAAAACCTGTCAGAGTTGTTCCTGAAAACAGAATCTGGCACACTGTGGTAACCGTAAGAAGAATAAATGTAAGACACTGGTTGTCATCCATTCTTTACTTTGTGATCAGAGCTGCTATAAATGTTGCTTTATTTTAGATCCTCCTGAATATTTCTTCATTTTGTTATGTATTTGTTTGATATGCCACATGGCTCTAGTTTGTGGCCAATCTGTTTTGTCGTGTCACTGCAAACAATGGGATGCTCTCTTTAACAATACAAAAAGAACAGTGTAGAAAGTAGAACAATCATTAGGAATCTGGCAAGACTAGCAGGAATCGTGTCGGATGTGCTTCTCGCTGCAGTAATGTTGCTTCTACCACCACCAGCCCACGTTTGTCTGTTATTTAAAGTATACGCCACACTTTATACTTACATTATACTTTAACTGCAAGATTTATAGTTTATTCTGTCTAGTTCATTCCTTGATGAAAATCAGTTATGTAAAATCATATTTAACTGAACGTCAGAGCTATAAACTGGCAAGCTAAGTAAAATATGGACATTCATGATAGAAATGTAAATTTATTATTAACCTGATAACAGTTTACAGTCAAAGTTCAACATTTTGGGAAATTCACTTTCTTGCCGAGTGTTAGATGAGACGGTCCGTACCACTCTTATACCTGTCTGTTAAATTTAAGGCTACAGGCTAGGCTAACTGTCCGCAAGACAGTGAACATATTTCCTAAAACTTTGAAGTTATAAGCTTTAACTACAAAATGCAGGTTTTCTGGACAGGCATAAACTCCTTGACCTTATTATTGCTGAAATGTTGCAATTTAATTACAATCACAATACTTTGCTTCGTGTAACACCATAGAAATCTTCTAAATGTATACCAGATCCCCCTCAACAATTAAAATTTTTGGACCAGCAGTTTGGCCTTTTCCCTGTGAAACTGATGCTAAAATTAATCTTTCTATTACACCTCCTCCTTTCTACCCTTTACTTTTGCTGGGAGATAAAGTGCAGCACGGGCTTTTAAAGTACGGGAATATCCATTTATGTAGGTTGGGTTCAGTAAAGTCAGATAAAAAAAAATAAATCCTGCATAGCTGTGCCAACTGTGGCAAGAGGGCAGTGTGCCAAATGTAGGGCATTCATTTCACTGACAGGAAATCCTCTCTTTGTCTCTCTCATCTGTACGTCTACAGTTTATCACTTTTGTGAGCTTTTTTTCATAGCTGTGATACCAATAAATCAAGACCGTATTCTCGAACCCGAAACATAGTGCACTACATGTCAGCTGGTTTGTCATTAAATGTATCTTGTGTGGAAATATACACCCTTTAAACATCACTGCAACAGAAGATTGATAGCACTCTCAAAAGACAGGGTGGTATCAATCTTCTCATTTAACTCACGGCGAGAAAGTGAACAGGCGTATTAATTAGCTCCATCCATCCCTATGTGATTTGTACCCTGTGATGTTAATATGGTCATTAACTGTTTAAGGGCATGGTCACACATACAGTATGTAAGTGAATGCAGGCAAATGACCATCGCCTGCCAATGCTGAGACAAATACACAGAAATCATTTGGGGTCAACAACACACACACTTGGCTACTGGTTGAGGCTGCAACTTTGCCAGTCAAAGTTCACCCAAGTTGAACTACAATCAAAGCTGAGATGCAAATTTTCTTTACCGACGAAAGCGAAATGTTTTATTTCGTCCCACCACTTGTATCGACATGATCTAATGGGATGGCATATGAACACCAAACCATTTTTAAGGACATTTGGAGTGTCATTTCACACATTTTAATGCTTTTGCATGTCATTTACATGAATGTATCATTTAGAACCTGGATACGGCGAGAGCGCTCAGCCTTGCTTCCAATTTGCCTAGTGGCCACTAGCGGAAATGTAGCTAATAAGTTCCCCTGCTGCGCAAATAGCATTTTCCCCATAGATCACCATTATAAAGGAGACATCTGTAAAACTGTTGACAGGACACCTGAACTGCAAACAAGGTCAATTAAAACTCTTTCTATTATTAATTTACATCCATGGAGGTTTTATATTTGTCAAACTTTCCTTGAGCTGAGAAAAGCAATTTAAAAAAATCTCAGACGTCATCATAATGTAAAGTCTATGGGCCGAGGAGGAACTCATTGGCAAGGCCAGTGGGAAAAAGCACTACTGCGCATATTCAGTGGGCCACATGCAGGAAGTAAACCTGGAAGCTAGAAAACAAATAATGTAGTAACTTATGTAATGGAAGAACATAGGGTAAAGTACATGGGTTACTTTCGGTTTCACATGGGGCACAAACCCCAGTCTCCTGGGTTAAAGTCCTGTGTGTTTTTGATTCATCCATCACCGAAGCCTTGTGTGGACTTTATTTTAGCTCTTTATACTACATCACCTGAAATTTCTTTCTCTATGGCATTCATGCTTAAAATTACATGAGAAAAGCTTCATGCAGACAGCGTTAGATGACACCTGAAAAGCAAAGAATGTTGTGATAACACACAAAATGACTACAGACATTGATGTGTTTTTCATATTCCATTTGATGAGACCAGGCTGCTCGCATGGAATGGAAGTGAACGGAAGGTGAATATTCACCAATGTTAATTTTGCAAACATGTGACCTTGCCCTAATGTGTCATCAAGGCATGTATGTGTCCTGTGTGTATGGACATATTTTACTATATATAAACATGCAATATAACTTATTATTATCATTCTATATTTGGAAAAGTACCAGAAAAATGCCGCAACATAGCCAGAAATCACTGAAAACCTGGAAACCTGAACGAATCTCAAATTTCCAGCTTAGAACCAAATGATTGTTTATGTGGCTTAATAAAGGAAATTCCAAATATGGATCACAAGCAAAAATACTACTCAACACATCCATTGTCCATACATAGGCTACTGGATGACTCAACACTCAAAGGTAGAGTGGACTTGACACCTTGACACAAACATGCAACATAAACATACTGTACCCAAAGTAGTCAAACCCTGTTCAGTCCAACTCAGACGCATGCTGTCGGTAACTCTCTTATTCGTTACCAGAAACCTTTTGGTTCCTGAAATAGTCTGTGAACATGGAGGGCAGGGAATTACCCCATCCTCCCTCCCCCTATCAGCTGTCAGAAGTGGGGTGGGGGCTGAAGAATGGTGGTGGGGGTGTGGACTGAGGATGGATAACAAGTATGCAGTCTATGATCTAGCGTGGGTAAGAAAGCCGCTGGTCGAGCACGAGTAAAAGCTGCTAGTCCTTTTGATAAATATGGTGCTGAGCAACAACGAGCCATGCCCTCCGCTCTGGATATTAAGACTTGTGGAAGAATGTTCACCCCATGTTACTCAGGCCACATGGGCTGACGATGCCAGTAATGCACTGGGGAGATGAGCTAGCGGCTGTGCGCCAGGAGATTTAGACAAGATATCTGAATGCAGACAGGGTGTCTGCCATGCCAACAGTCTCAGCACCTTCTCCACTCAACTGTATTAATGTCCTATAAAATGATGGTGTTCATTGACCCTATAGTGTTTGTGCTCCTCAACTGCGCTGTGTTTTCTTATGTTTTTAATGCTGTATGGTGAAGCCAAAGACACTTTTTCATTTTGTGTTCCTAGCTAAGCAACTAGCTGTCTACACTTACAGTAACCACACTTACACTTAAGCTTAAAGAATCACAATAATCAATATGTTTTTATATTAAAGGAATAGTTTGACATTTTGGGAAATACTTTTATTTGCTTTGCTGCCGAGAGTTTGATACCACTCTCATGTCTGTCCGTTAATTATAAAGCTACAGCCAAGATACGGTTACCTTAGCTTGTAGCCAAGGACACAATGGGAAACAGCTAACCTGGTTCTGTCCAAAGGTTAAAAAAAACAAACAAACAAACAAAAACTGCCTACCAGCACTTAATTTGTGCTAAAATTATCACATTTACACTTATATATTAAGCTAGAGGGGATGACAAGGGAAAAAAGCTGGCTGGCAACAAAAAAACGGCCTATCAGCACCCTCTAAAGTTCACTTGCTTGCTTGTGTAAAAATGACTAAATTTACTCTTAAATATGAAGCGAGAGGAGACGTAGCTTAGCATAAAGACTTAAAAACCAAACATGAAATCTAAAGTTCATCATTAGTACATTTTTTTAAATAAAGAGATACAAGAAAAAGTTAGTTAGCAAGCTTTTTAGGTGCTGGTAGGCATTTTCAAAGCAAGCTAGCTGTTTCCCCAGTTTTCAACCACTAAGTGGAAATGGTGAACATGATGGCATATCTAGCAGGGTAAATTTAGAGATATTTTTCCAAAAGTTGGTGGAGCTCAAAACACAGCTAAAAAGAAAGTAAACTGACTTACATGTGTCAGGTTGCCAGTAACATGGCTCCTTATGAACGGTAATGTTGCTCTGTGTGTGCTGGATGTTTAAAAAGATGTTTGTTGCTAACAGTACACCTGGATATAGCCGTGGCTCTGAATCTGTCCCCTTGTTCTGATGGGGTTTTTTCTGAATTGGCCAAAAATTGATGAAATTGAAACTACATACAAGTTCCCTCAATACACAGGGTATAGACCAAACAAACAGTCATAGAGGACAAATCAGCAGCAAATGTTTTCTTTACGACTTCCTGAGGGAAGTCCACATCACCATCCAGATTTGTACTGGACCTAAAAATAGTGATTTTCTCTACCCTTATATCTATCCTGTGAAATCATATCTCAAGTGCTGATCACCTACCAGTTTCTCCATTTCCTGCTCACGCAGCCTCTCCTCTCTCTGCCAGCGGTGGTATTCCAGCAACTCGTCCTCATTGTCACTGATCTCAGAGATGCTGTTTTTGCGTTCCCGGGTATATGGTTTTGTAAGACTCTGTTCAACGGTCTTTCTTTGTCTATGAGGGCTAGCAAGAGGAGACGAACCAGACAGAGAACCCAGGCCTGGCATGATGGCACAACCCGGGCCAGGCCTTAACTGCCTGCCTCCAGGCTCCTTCTCCAGCCCAGAGAGTGATGATGGACTCTGAGCATACAGCGCCCTCACAGCTTCTGCTTTTGAAGGAGCTATGAGCTTGCGGGGGCCGTGGGGGCTCTCAGGGACAGGTTTAGAAGTCAAGCCCTGTAATGTGAGGGAGGAAGCCATACCCTGCGACCCTGGAGTACCTCTGTTGTTTGTGTAAGGGCTGAGAGGAGGAAGTTCTCTGGTGGACCCAGCTGCGTCTGGAGTCCTGAGCCTTTGAGGGACATCTACATGAGACAGCTGCTGATCTCTCATCGGGCTGGGGGATCTCTTCTGTAGGGAAGAACCTCTTACTCGAGGGCTGGATGGAGCTGTTGGGGAAAATTTGACAGGGAATGGTTTGTGACTTGACTGGCTAGAGTTTTCTATGCCCTGTCCTGATCCCCTGCTAGGTGGTGTGAGACTTGACTTGGCCTCTGCTCTTATGTTCCTAAGAAGCTTTGGGCTTTCCTGGGCCCTCTGACCACCACTAGTACCTCTTGAGGTCACAGAGACTGAGGTCCGTGGATGGGGGACAGGAGTGTGGTTGGTATGAGCGGCCCTGGCAGGTACTGGAGGGGTTTTGTTGCCGAGGCTCTGGCCCAGAAAGTTGCTGCTGTTTTCATGAATGGAGTCCTCTTTCATGGAGCTGTTTCTCCCATTGAGCATGTTTGGTGGAGAAGGCTGATGAATAGGCTGTTTACCAGATCCTGATGGCGATGAGACCTTCTGCACCAAAGAGTCCTGGAGGTTCTTTGCTGTGTTGTTGGTTTTGGAGTCGCCGTTGCAGGAGTTCCCGTTCAGGACACCGTGGGGGTCTGCAAAGGACAGAGATAGAAACCCTTGTCCATGAGTATTCCAGCTGAATAAAGGAAGCAGACACTTGAAAAGACAGTTGCAAAAACACACATAAACAAACAGTGGGGGGGGGGGGGGTCTGTCCTGTGTCATCTTTGTCCTGACATCCACTGCACGTCAGGTCAGAGCTGTGGGACAAAGGGGGTAACCTATACCCACCCTAAAAATACACATGCTTGAACATGTTTTTGAGCACACATTGACACTCAGTGTCTCTGTGGCTCACTTTATAAGTAATAAATGTCTCAGGGCCCATGTTCTCCTGTATGAGGGATGTTTTGCTCCTCAGTTGTGTTGTAATCCTCCAGGGATCTGGAGCTGCTAAATATAAAAGCTGCAGCCGTGTACCTCATTCAGAGCTGATGAAATCAGGGCCTGCTCAGGAAAGAGCGGGCCATACACACTGGTCAGGGTGTGGTGGCTCTTACTGTACTGTTCAGGCTCTGACAGTCAAACCAATAAGGTCAGAGGAGAATGGATTCAAAATATCAGATACAGCACGAGGCAGCCATCACAGCAAGCCATGCGCCAGAATAGTATAACACCATCTGAATGTAACTGTAATAACAGAAGATTACAACCATCCTATGTCACAATGGGGTCACACCTTCCTTGAGCAAAAACCACAGATTGAATGAACTAGATCACAATGTAGGCCACAGATAATTAGTCCTGAACAAGCTATTTCTGCATCCAGTCAAGGATAATGGCCAATATTTCAGTCAAACTCAAATTGTGCTGGAAATATGAAAATCGAGAGCTGGGAAACTTGGTGTCAACTTTGAAAATCACAAAACAAACACTTCCTTTTTTACTTTTCACATGAAAATATCACTTTAATGTAAAAAGAAAAAATCAGCATCTTGATTTTTTACACAGGGGTAGTAGGAACCCAAATGTGACTAAATATCTTTCAGCCCGAAGCATTTGTGCTGCTCAGAATAGCTGAGCTCATACACACAGTTGTCACTGACCAGCCTATTACTGTATCACTTTTTCAACTGGATGAGAAGAAGTGTTCAATCTGGAGTGTAAAAAAAGTGGTCTTTACCAGTAGGATGAGTTCTCGGGGTGCTCAGTCCTCCAGGCAGCATGCTCTTCATCCGCAGGGCCTCCTCTGGATGGTTGAAGCGGAAAAAGGCAGACTGGCCAAAACAAAGCATGCATCCTGCCAGAAGAGAGAACCGTGTGGGTAAAAAGCTGTAACATCCTCAGAGAGGTAAAGTATTGAAACCTCCATGAATCAATGATACCAACCATAAATTATTGCTGATTCAACTCTCACTAATTTCAACCATTTTTTTCCTGAATGTAAACCAGATTTCAGCTTAACATGTGGTAAAATAAGGAGATTGAAGAATGACAGTAAGTCGTAGTCAATTAAGAGAGAAGAGACGGGAAGCCTCAAGTGTGAGACAGACTTGGCAAAGAACTCGACAAATCTACTGGTTATTTGTGATGGTAATCCTCCTAAGCAGCAGGGAGTGTATTGACTGTTTACCTGACAAAAAAAGAAACTAGTTGAACTCACATGTAATTAAGCAGTAAGTGAAATCAACTCCTTGTCCTTTCCCTGCATTTCCGGTGGAATTTGAGGACTCCTGTTATGTTGAGATTCCCGTGAGTTGCACGCTGAAGTTTTGTTTCCAATTCTAGATATTCCACAGGGATTTTAATATTTATTTCATCCGCCAAGGTCAAGTCAAAGGTCCACGTGGATGCAGCATTGTCCTTATAATATAAATCAAGTAGTTTCCTCCAGTCTCAAGCTGTTTTATTCAGGATTTCATGGCATGTCCTTTGAATGAAGCAAAGCCTGAATTATTCTTGTTCAGCAGCTGCTGCCTCCACACACGCTGGCTGATCACCCGGCTTCAAATGACATTCTGGTGTAGCTGCTGGCTTGGGTCCCATGGAGAGGGGAGTGAGGGGGGCAGGACTGTTATGTCTTTTTTATGGCAGGTATGCATGTTACTGGAAGGTCATGGGACTGTTTTGACTGTTTTGTTTTTGTGAAGCTAGGCAGTGTTATCTGTGCTTAATGTGCTTAATACTCAGCAGAACCCAGTTTACGTGTATGTAATACTCCAGTGCATTTACCAAGTAAGTCATCTGAGTGTACATCGATGTGATTTCACAGATAAGGGGGAGTTCAACAAGACAAAGAATCTACAGCCATGCTAGCGCCTCATCAGTGTACATCAGTACTTTGAGCTAACTGCCTGCTAACAATGACGCTGCTAACATGCTGATGTCAAACAAGTTTAATGTTCACCATAACATCTTACTTTTATTGTGTTAGCATGCTTATTTTCTAATTAGCACTAAACACGGCGTACAGCTGAGGCTGAAGGGAATGTCATTAGTTTTGCAGGTATTTAGTCATAAACTAAGTGTATTTGATTTTTATTTTAAATGAATTATTCCCTCATGCTCTAGCGGGTGTATGGTAAAGGACAATGCTGGCATTAGGATATTTAAGTTCAGCCAATAATCACAAGTTTTGCTTATCAGTAAAACATCGTTAACTGTGTTTGGCTGTATATGTTTTAATCTTTTGTGGAATTTTTTGTGGAAAACTTATTGGAGGTGACAGACACTGGAAGTATGGACACAGTGAGAAATTAAACGCATTATGATATAAAGTAATCGTAAAGACTGACTAATTTTATTCTCTACATTAAGGTAGTGGACAAATTTGAATTTTGACCCCATGATGGTGCTAGATGAATTGTAATTCATCCTAAGGAGGACCAAATTTTATGGCAGTCCATCCAATAGTTTTTTTTCCATTTCATTTCACTTAAAACTACACATGTCAGTCTAATGGTAGCACAAGAGAAAAAGTCAAGGGATCACTAAAGTCAGAAGGATTCATCCTCTGGGGAAAATGGATGACTGTATTCAAATTTTGTGCAAATCCATCTCATAGATGTTGAGATGTTTTACTGAAAATAAAAGAAAACTTTGATCTGCTGATAGCGGTAGATGAAAAGCTAGTGGGTCACCAGAGTCATTAGGATTTGTCCTCTGCGCACCATGAATGTCTCTACAAAGTGTTGGACCGGCCAACTGACAGACCGGCAGTGTCATCCATTCATGGCAAATATACCACTACCGTCTTACTCAATCACTTGTAATTATTTGCCAAATATCATTTAAGTTTAACTGACATACGGTGCAAGAAAAAAAAAAACAGTTAATCATATTACAGTCATTTAAGCCTGACAGTTATACCTTGTGTCAGACGGTATGGTTTTGTGATGGGAAGGCCATCTACAGAGCACTGGTTTCCACATGGGTACAAGGTGATGCAGCCTGCTTTGTTTTCAATGTAGCAGTGCTGTGCTGCGATGCCGGGGCCCTGCAGAGGGATATCTGTCCCATCACTGCCCAGCGATGTCCTCCCTGCAACCAGAGAAAATATTTTCTCAACGTCACTTACGGGAGGTCCTTGTGGACCCGTGAATACTTTTGTGAGGTATTCTTAGGTTACGGTTTGAAGCCAGAGGTCAGGGCCACATGGGCGGAGTCAGCATGCGATTAAATGTTGAACAACCGGTGTCAGTTTCAAGATATGCTTAGCCTGGCACATGAAAGGCTTCTTGTCAGAGGGAATTAATATAACCATCTACAATTTAATGTGCTGTAATTTGATTATCAGTTATATTAACTGTCTTAGTTATTCTTATGTCATGGCACAGGCAAGATGGAACACAAAGAATTCCCTGCATTCCTCTGGTGGCGTTACTGGCACACTTCCTCGGTAGTGTCTGGGCTCAGTGAAAGACAAATGGTGCAAGAAAATTACAGACAAGGGTGTTATTGCAACTGCATGGTTAGAAGGTCATGTGTCATCAGTTTTTGTCAATTCATCACTCAAGACAAGTAGTGCCTCTTCATTATTAACTTTTTAAAAGACCTAATAAGTTGACATAAACATAAACAGTTTGTATAAGCCTAGACATCTCACTGACTACAGGACGTGTAATCTATGCTACTGTCTATGCTAGAGAGAGAGAGAGAGAGAGAGAGAGAGAGAGAGAGAGAGATCTTCACCTTCCAGCAGTGGCAGCAAGGTGATGGCTGTGCTCAAGCGTCCACTTCCCAAGCTAACCAGGTGGGGGCGCTCTGCTTGGACTTTTAGGGACTTGCCTGTCTCAATCAGGTCTAAAGGAGTGCTCTGTCAAAACAAAATCCATTGTGAAACATCATTACATGATCCCAAGACCATTAGGTTACGATCTATCCTATCATCAATGTTGTATCAAGCACAATGTATTGTAATCCACCACAATATGACCATAGTCATAATATCATAAATTGGTATTAAACAGTTTTCCGGATTGGGAATACCCTCTCTACAGTTTGTTACATGAACAAATAATAGAAAAATGCCCAAATATTACAATAAATGTACTCAATTTAAAAAAATTAGGAACATTTTGAATATACAATATATGAGTCTGATGATATAACAGTGATGGAGAGACTACTTCTGAAAATCTCCACATTAGAATAGTTTATTACAGCAGTATATCGGGTGCTACGATAAGTTGTTTTTCCACCGGCTACACTTTGTGATCCTGAAAATTGCCTCCTGTACAATCCAGATGTCTGTCTGCAGCTGGAAGACTGAACATGGTATGATTTTTTTTTTTTTTTAAATAAAGAGGAACATAACAGTTAAAGTCCGTATGAGAGAGAGACAGATCATATAAATAATTTAAACTCTTTCAAAACCATCCACTTCTCACTTTGGTTGAGTAACACTCTGACTCGGGTGGTGATAGTAATAAATTCAGTTTCACATGATTTAGCATCCCACTTGTATGGGCTGTAAATGGGCCCTGGCCCCGAAGTAAGACATGGCTCACCTGTAAGACCTGGTGCGTTTGTCGCCCGTGTTCCACTTTATTGCTCCTCATGCGCTCCATGTCAGCTGGACTGTCAAAATGATCTGACGCATGAAGATCCTGGCGCAAATACACATGTACACACACACACACATAGAGAGAGAGAGAGAGAGAGAGAGAGAGAGAGAGAGTAGCAGGGCATGAATGAGAGCTGGGAATACTGCTACTACAGTTGTACTACAACGGGAACAGTACTTTCCTTAGAAACCCTCTGCCCTACTTATAAGCCCATGTGACCAAACCATTATACTGGGTAATTGTCTGTCCAGAACCAGCGAGACAAAAGGATTCATCAAGAGAGCTGGCAATGATTTACACCTCAATCTAAGAAAGAAATCACTGATTTTACATATTTGACAGCAAGCATTCGTTGTCACAGATGCACTTTGGAGATGCAGCCAAAAGGTGTGGATGAGTTCTGCAGGTTGCTTGCACATCAGGGGTCAGATCACTGCTTCCCCCGGACCGTGATGAATCACTCACAATCATAAACACAAGCACACACACACTCCTGCAGACAGATGCTGCAGGTTAGATCCAGCTGCGTGCTCATCTGAGCTCACATCAGACAAGAGGGAAGCAATAAACCGCGAGGACCAGACAGACCTCAAACAATCACACACACAGACGCATAAGCAGCACAGATGAGTCACGGTATTTTTCTGCTCAACGCTCTCCCAGCATAATGTCTCAGTATAAAGTTCAATGATTTTGGACATATAGTTTCTGAAACTTCTGGAGGGATTAACACCATATTTTCAAAAGATATTCCCTCAATTGGTATTATTATTGTGTTGAACAGAGCTGTCTGTCTGTCAGTCCTGTCATAGCTGTTGAACTGGGTTGTGATATGGTTACTTTGAAGGACATATGATAATTTTCATCAACACCTCTTGACCTGTGTTTCTCATTTATCCAGTTTTTTCCTTTAATTTCCCATCCATCTTTACAGGAAATGACATCAGCCACGACACATGACTGCTGCATCAAAAAGAAGCGCTTGAGCTCTTTGACGCTCCGTGCTGACATCACTGATCTTTTAAAATTCTTGCAAAAAATAGCCAAAAACCATCCACAGCTGCTTGTGCTCCAAGTTTAGCCCAGGCTGAGACAACGGGGCGTTCTATCTGCGTCTGATGTCACTCCAGACGAAGCCACCGGGTGAAACCACACATTTTCTGACAATCACGACCAGTGTGTGCATCCCAGAGGACCCAGTGACACAGAACAGACCATACCCTCTGTTCAGCACTGACACTGGACCCCTCACGCCTCTGCTGTCAGCCCACTGGCTGTCAACACTGGCCCTCTTTGAGCCACGCACACTCAGACACAGGACAGGAGAGTGGGTAGGGTGATGTGTCTCCGGCTGTCTGACTCACACACATACACACATATGCACTGCTCCCACAAGCCTCAGTGATTTAGCGTACACACCCAGGCCGGAGAACCGTTTTAAAGCTCACAAATGCAGGGTCGTCCACTGTAACCTGTCATTATGGGGGCAGTTATGCCCTTCAGAGTTGCTGTGAGCGTCTGAAAATAGACACCACCAGCCACACAGTCTGGGCTGCAACTTTTAAAGAGGAATGATTTCTGCTGAGAGTGAACGCTGACTAAACAGATGAAGACAGAGAAAAATGTACATTTAAAGGGATTCATAAAATAAAATACACTAAAAATAGATAAAATTGCATGAAAAAAAGTTGTTGTTATTGTTTTAAAAAGGAAAGCATGAAATTAAGCAAAGCGAAACAGTGTTGGCAAACACAGTCAGCAGTTTCCTAACTTCACTGACACACATGCAGCACTTACCATTTCTCTTCTCTTTGAGACTTCAGCCAACAGCTACATCCATGAGCTTGTCTAAAGTTTGTTAATCCATAGAGCAGTGCCCACATGGTTGTTTATGTCTCGCTCCTAGCTTTTTTCATTCACTCATTGGGCTCCTCCGCTATTTCCCTCCTCCCAATCCCTTCTCCTCCCCATCCCGGTGCAGAGTTACATCCCAGACTCGCAGCAGAGGGGGATCTTCACAACGTTGTGCTCTTACTTCTGACTTGAGGATGACTTTGTTTCTGTTTTTTCGTACACAAACCTTATGAGTAAAGAACTTCGACTCCAATTTCAAAATGTTTAGTCGAAGTTCAGATTAACCAATCCCTGAGATGTATTCACTCTGACAGGGATACCACTGATTGAAAGATCAGATGGACCACACCACTTGATGAGAGGGAGGCTGTGGACTAAACCCTGCAGCTCTGTGAGTCTGCTCAGTCTATTGGTTAAGCAGGTGTTAACAGTCTGATTCCAAGAGGAAATAAAACATGGTGGAGGAGGAGGAGGTGGAACTTCCTGCTCTGAGCTCTGTGCCACTGATTTAACAAACTGTAGAGAGGGTATTCCCCCTCTGGAAAACTGTTTAACACCAATTTATGATGATATGACTATGGTCATATTATGTTGTATTATAACACATACATTGTGCTTGACACATCACTGATGATAGGATGGAGAAATACTATGCTCCACAGGAAGAGAGCGAACACATGTGAGCTATCTCTTCAGAGGTCCCACAGGAACAATATGGCCCCGAATAAGAGAGAAAGTGGGAGAAAGACTCCACTATTGATCTCTCAAGGCTTTTCCCATGGTCGGGGGCCAGAGAAGAGTTGGAGGAAATGAAGCAGATGATGAGTCACGAAGGAAAATGAAAACAAACAAACAGAGGCAGCTAAGTAACCAGATGGACTCGGAGCAAAGTCTGCAGAGAAGGTCGATGCTCTGAGCCCTCTCAGTGATGATGTGGAAGTTACAGCATGAAAAAGTTATCCTTTAAATAGTCATTTTGAGCCTTGATCACTCTAGCTACTGCAAACAAGGTAATAAAGCAGAGCTAATCCTTATTAACTAACAGAATGTAACAATGAATGCCCCCACCAGTTTACAAAAGCATATAATTTAACAAATTGCCTTTTTTTTCTTTTTCTTTTTTTTTGTTGTTGTGTCACATCTTAACCTATTAATTAAAAAATAAGGATGCTGCTTTTTACCAGTCACGTAGCATTATAATTAAGGTTGTGACTTAAAAGCTTATTAACACAGGTATTTAAAAAGATGTTGTTAAAGATGCAGAGATAATGTAATGTTTCAGCTTCATCCAGGCTATGAAAAGTAGGATTTTATATTTTGTCTTGGAGAAGTTGGTCTGAACAGTTTCACTAAATTAAGAAAAATTATCCATAAACACTAATGTCTGTTTGCCTTCTTGCCTGACTGTAGAGATGGCTCATCATTCAAACAGGTCATGAGCACTGTGGAAGGATGATGAACGCTCACCACCGATGGAAGATTTGCCTGCTCGTGTCAAGATTTGTTCCAGGTTTTGAGTTACGTGTCTGCATGGTGGAAGGTGGATCAGATTGTACAGTTTGTGTGCACCATTCTGCCTGACCTGCAGATGTGTGCGGATCTCTGCAGGATGTCTGGACATGACATGACGGTACACAGGTGAAAGAGCGGAAAAAACGTGCAGCCAGGTGCAAAACGCTTGTACGGGATATGGCCAGATAGAAGCAGCTTACATCTGTGCAGCTGGAGAGTGTGTGGGAGTCTGATGAGAAACAGCTTTAACCTTCCTTCTCTTATAAATCCAGGTACTGCAGTCAGCACTTCCTCTCAGGCTGCACGCAAATCCTGCTTCTTCCGCCAAGTATGGCAGGCCAAAACATGACCTTTGCCCGAATCTCGACCTTACACGTAACTATTTGAGTGGTGGAGCTTGTTTGTGACAGGAAGACAGCATGAGACACTCAACTCAGGACCATGCAGACCCTCATCCTGAGGGAGGAGTGATAAAAGATGCACAGAGTTGCAGGACATTGCGGTACAACACGGAGTCTCATTTTTGCAACATTGTCTGTTATCTCATGTCTACATGAGCCTCATTTGAATCTTCTTATTTGCCCTGCCTGACATAACACCCACATTCTCATGTATTGCAACAACCATGAAATGCAGTACAGAAAGTACCAGCTCACATTATGTGATCAGCCGAACGCTGCTCTGAGACCAGACGAAACAGAGCGAATGAAAAAGACCAACAGGAAGCTGCTGATGTTCCCTAAACCTTTCCTTTGCGTCTCCCACCAAACAGATGTGCTGTTGCCTTTTTTCCACATCTGTTCACTTCCTTTAAACACAATGCACACAGGAAGAGTGGATGCATCCATACAAACTGGTTGTGATAATGAAACATATTTTACCTGTTTTCTCCCTGACACACAGAAATGCATCACACTGGAGGGTTTGTTGGCTTTTTAAAGTTAAAAATATACTCACTCAGACACACGTGACCCTCATGCTCCTGTCTGGGAAACACTTCACGAGCCTGTAATCCCACCAACATACATTACGAGCCGCATGAGCCCCAAACGCAGCCTGATCTCACACACATGAAAGTGTCCATTCACAGAGGTGACAAGCTCTGGCTCCTCGTCTCTCTCTCTCTTTCTCTCTGAAACCAGATGATTTCCACCTGCTCTGTGTTATTTATAATATAAATGGGCACAAATGCAATATCATATCATTACAAAAAGAGTATGTAAACTCACACAGGGAATGGTGAGTGAGAAACAACTAGGTTAGGCTGTATATCATGAATGTGAGCTGCCACAATAGACCCATTATCTCCCTCTCTCTCCCACTTACTCTTACTCACACACACACACACACACACACACACACACACACACACACACACACACACACACACACACACACACACAC
>JBBPCS010072269.1:0-16305 GCA_037974645.1 Hollardia meadi
ACACACACACACACACACACACACACACACACACACACACACACACACACACACACACACACACACAAACACACACAGATGGGCTTTGTGCGGAACGTTTGTGCATGTGTGTGTGGCGTGCCTCATTAATCCCAGTGAGAGACAGTGGGGGAGGAGTGTTACCATCAGTATCCCACCTACAGGCAGTGGACATGGGGAGGCTGAGTAATTACATTGGAGTGGGGTTTGTTCGATCCGAGTGTGACTCCACTACATGGCTGCCACCTTGTCTGTCAACTGAGGCCAGCGCAGACAAAACACACTCAGGTTTGACCAATAAATGGGTTTACAGATGTATAAGGGCTGACAATGGCCAGTTATTGCATGTCCAAAGAGTGTGTTCCATATCTACATAATGACAGTGTTAGGCAAGACCACCAACAAACTGAGAGCTAAATCATGGCTTTTCTTGGGGCTTCTGCAGTTGTGGGGTTGTAAAGGCAGTCATGTACAGTAGAGAGATTTAAAATCAACAGGATTCACCCTGTGGGAAGCATGAATGTGCTCAGCAAATTTCAGGGAAATCTCCCAATGATTGGGAGATGTGATTGAATGGAATGATTTTAAATAGTTCTTCCTGGACTGTGTTTGTGTGTAAAATTTATCCTGATTGTGGCAGTCAAGGAAATGTCAAGAGAGTCACCAAAATCTTCAGAGGTCATCCTCTGGGGACCAGGAACATACACTGGCATATTCTAGCCAGAAGTTGTGGCGATATCTTGCTTTGAATCAAAGTACTGGATGGACAGGTGGCCCAACTAAGGAACCACCCCTAGGCCTTGCTTACAGCAGAGCACAAACCAAATGTTGATTGCATGAGGCATCTTAAGATTTTCTTTTATTATGGAATTGGGGACTGACTTGCAATCCACAAGCCTGAGCAGTGTGTGTTCAGATGCCACTCCTGATGAATATGTCGAAGTCCAGCATGCACTCTTTTGCTCTGTTTTAGTCTCAACCAACTCCTGAGAAAAATATCTGGCTCTTTAGCTCCTAAATGCTCTGGCATAATCATTCACTTATCACTATATTGCTGAAGCTGCCTGCTGTGGCCAAAAACAGTAAATTTGTGTGCTGAGAAGCTAAATAATAAGTTGAAACTCAGTATAGAGCTTTGTAAAGTCAAGGGGAGCCGCAGATTCATGTGATCATCACTACAAGTTGCCCCTTTCACATTGTCACATTGCTTTCACTTTGACATTTGATAGATTGTTATTATAAAAATTGCCACTTTAATGGTGAAAAGTCAGGGGATGACCAAAGTCATTACGATTCAACCTGTGGGGAACATCTGTATGTTTTTATGTTCAAATTTTATGGTAATCCATCTAGTTGTTGAGATTGAGACATGAACCAAAGGGTAAATGTAAATTTGCTTGTGGTGTAAGATAAAGATCAGAGGATCACTAAAGTCTTCATTACTCTTCCACGGTGATCCATGAATGTCTCGCAAATGTATCGAGATTTTGTAGATGTAGAGATATTTCACATGATAAGGTAAAATTATAACCTGCAGGTGGTGCTTAAATAAAAGTTAGGGTGATCATCAAACCTCTGTATCAAATTTTATGGCAGTCCATCCAAAGAATTTCAGTCTGTTAAAAGTGCAATGTGTAAGATGTTGAGTCTTATTCCCAGGGGGAATTCCCAGTCAGGTCGGCCACCAACCCAAAGCGTCAGTATTTGACGACCTGGGAATGAGACTCAACAATCAACTATCTTACACATTGTGTCTTTAAATTCAGAGTAAAATATGGTCTGAAGATAATTTCCTACAACAGATAATGTCTTCTTTAGATCCAGTTTGCCCTTTTCACAAGAATTAATCTTAGTCTGCAAACCTTTCCAAATCTATCATGTATCATCCATTAAAAACAGTGTCTTCACCATGAATGGCTGACAACCAACAGACCTAATTGTGGAATGGCAGAGGGAGCACTACTGAATGCCAAACAACTGTTTGTGTGTGGGTACAGCCCGTGGTCAAGAACAATACCAGTCCGACTAACCACATTAAAGTGATTAGAGATGTCTTCCTGCTATGGGATAAACCCTTGTTTCCCTCTGGCTAACTCATGCTGCCCGTGCAGCTTAATCAGCACTGGAAAACGTGCCGGAGGATTGGCCTGAGCAGCATAAAGAGCTTTTCATCAACCTGCTTCTTCCTCTCCATGCCATCTTCTATAAGCTCTCACCTCCAACTTATCCTCACACGATCTAAATACCCAGTCACGCCCATCAGTGCTGGGTATCTTCAAGTCTTAATTTCAGGTATTAACAGGATGACCTGACCTTCTGTTAGTTTCTTTGTTTCTTAAGAAAAACCTGACCTCAGCTAGGCTATAACATGTACCTTAAATCGTAGTCTTTTAGATATGTTCAGACCAGTGTCATAGCAACCATTGAGGACACTGCAGTTATGCTGTCAAATTTTCATTTTTTTCTGGGAATTTGGGGGTTTTGCAAAATTGGGAGGACTTAACATTATACAATTAATAATGCACACATGTCAATTATTTTACAAGCTTATTCTAAATACTTAAATGGGTCAGCAAACAAATAGATTATAACTAGGACTGGATATCAATATGTATATCTGACACAATACCTTACTCTGGAAAAATAAACATGTTTTGACCCATTTTTCATTCAACAATATATTAAAATGGTCAGTTTATCAGTGTTAAATAAAAAGTTTTCCCTAAAAAATAATAATAAAAAAGTTAGTTTCAGAATTTAAAACAGAAAATGTTGGTTCAGAGAATAAGTAATCAAGCTAAAGAATCTGACCTAGCATTTGATACCAACCTTCAATACTTATTGCTATGAACTCGAGACAGGGCTGTGATGTTTTGTCGACAACTGGGATATTTAAAAGCAGCTAGCAGCAGTTAGCACCTAACTCAAAGAAGAAGGAAAGCAACTGAACATGTTTGCAAAATGGAAAGACAATGCGAGCTTCGGGAGCTACTTGCCATACGAGCAGATGACGAGATCATCCGCCACATAACGGGACGGTAAATGATTATTATTGCCATTTTATTCTATTGTTTAGAAAGCGCTGCTCGACACGCATGTAAAACGTCACACTAGATGCCGATGATGCTGTGTTATATGTCACGCCTTTTTTGATTGCAGAACACCGACTTGCTATGAAAACAACAACGGTCGTTGTTTTGTTCAATGTAAATAAACAAAGACGGCGTAGAGAAGGGTCTTTGTCGCGTTGTTATTGCACAATGTGTAAAAAGTGCTAGTGTGTATTGAGGTTTGATATCCAGCCCTACAACGGAGCCTCTTTCTAGACCAGAACTGAATTCCTTGCAGAGGCAACATTGAAGCAGCGTGTAGACCTGCATTTGGGGGGGAAAAATATACAAAAAATAAAACAGTTGAAGAAATAAAACAGGAAAAATCCAGACAATATAAAAATAGAGGGGAAATGATGTGAGCACATGGACTGTTGACCTATATATAAAATCCAGGTTAAGGTTCTAGTTCAGACTGAATGCAAAACTTAAGGTGAGCCAACCGGACACAAATCAAGTTAAGTGATCATTGACCAATGGGTAAGTTGTTAGCTAGAGCTACAGACTTCCGTAGGGTTAGTACAGTGAATTTTTGCAGTGAGTAAACACAGCATGTAAAAACACTCAGCAGTCAAATCTTCCTGGACATACACACCTTAAAGTCCACCTCCAGTCAAACTATTTTTTTCTTCCTGTTCCTCCAGTTGAATGTTTGAGCTTCACTGTGTAGAATTATGTACTGTATGTGCAGAGTCTGACACTATAAGGCTGTTTTCACATTCACTGCTGAAAGTGTCAATTTTCTCTGTGCTCACTGAAGATCTGATTTGAAGAGGCGGGGCCTACGAACATGATTTGGAAGTTAATCCTGGTCCAATATTCAGCATACACAAGTGTGATGTGGGAACTTGAAGCCTCCAGTGCACAAACACTGAGAATGGACTTTACAGCAACGTGTTAATTATTGTTCTTTTTTATTTTGCAAAAGCCATATCAGACACAACTGGAGAATTTTTATGTATACCTTAAATCATGTGTGGAGGGGATCTTTAAGAAAAAAAAGAAATCACCATAATTTAATTTGAGAAATCCACAGGGTTCTAGTGGTCTCAGCCACAAGATATAAAGCAGTTAATGATGGAGACATGCAGTAGTAGGCCATAAACCTTACCTCATAGTGCACTATGAGGCTATGCTAGCAGAACCTCAATCACACACACATACAGGGATACATACACACACACACACACTGATGGTGGATAGTACTATTTTAGTTCTATGTGATGTTATAAATAGTCAAGGTGCTGACACAAGCAGAGATCCAGCTCTGGTAGTCAAAACTGCAGCTCGACAAATAAGATGGAGTGCACACAAGCGTGGACACGCACACAGAAAGACATAAAAGAAACATAATGATTTTGATGAACAAACAACCCACTTTTCATAAGAAGGAAATCTAAATTGCATTTCTCTAGGAGAAAAATGTTATCCTGCCACCACCTCATATACAGCAGGAGTGAATGTGTTTCTAGCATTTTGTTAATTACTATGGCTACGCATGAAAAGCCATGTCTTCTTGAAATTACGTTTGTATGTTACTAAATTGTTTTCATAATTTCGTTGTGCTGACAGCGTAATCGCTGCCTCTATTATGTTCAGAGACAATGTTTCTTGAAACACTACCTGCGTCTCCAGCGCTGTACGTAAATTAAGCAAATTAAACTTGACATTAAGGCACCGCTTGAATCGCAGGGAGGTGGTCGGGGTAGATGGTGTACATGCAAAGTGTTGCACACCAGAGTCCAGGGTTCGCATTCAGACTCCTGTCATGTGGTTAAGTTGAGGCAACAAAAGCACGTAGGGTAAGGTTAGGGAAAGATTACAGTTAAATGTTAATTTAAAAAAAATCCTGTGTGTCCAACGACTTGTATATATGGACCGAGTAAGCTGCTAATACATTTCCTTTCTTGGGATCAATAAACTTGTGTGAATCTAATTTCTGCCATTTCAAAGCCCCTCTCTGTGTAGCTCAGCATGATCACAATGTGTATTTCTCATTTGTTTTTATCCTCTTCCTTTTATCATCCTTCTCGTCTTCCTCCTCAAAATGCCCGCGGTCCTGACCCCCTGCTGCAGAGAAGCTCTAATTCTCTTTAAATTTGTTGTGTATCTCTGGTCCACATGAGAGAAATCCCCTGACCATTCATATAGTTGCACCATCAGAGGCCTTTACTACAAAGCGTATTCAACATACCCAGGATATCTTTCCGTTATCTGGCTTCACTAACCTGACCGACTAACCGATGGTGGTTATCAACTCGATAAGTGAACCCAGAATTTCCTGATGTATCCATTAGCTCATTTAAAAAGAGGCGGTGTTTGCTGCATGAGAGAACATGGACAAGTCTACTGGCAGCAGAGACGTTTTTTTTTTTTTTTACAAATCAAGAGCAAACTATAATATTAGACAACTACGAAGACATTAAACACATAATCCAGACCAAAGAGCAACACAGTTCCAGCTGCCAAATGCAGGAGGTACAGCTGGCAAAAAATCTCTGACTGTGTGAATGCGTAGGGTAACCTAATAGGCTTATAATATCACTGCCCCATCATTAGGGCACAAGTAGATCTATAATTACATTTGTGTATATATTATCCATTATTATTATCCACGTTGCTTAGATGTATACTTATGGTGAGTGTTTTACAGTTTTAGCCTTCTTTCAGCTGAAACCCTGCAGTGTCAAACAGACTTGGGAGCAAATAAAAAATCAATTAAAAAATAATTCAGGACATTGCTTTTATATCTTATAAGTGCAACAAGTACAAGGCTTTAGAGCTTCAGTCACTGTCTGTCGGATTATATCAGTATACAAAAGCACAATGATATGTTTATGACAGGAAAACAATTTAAATGAAGGAGGATGTGTAATTGGTGTGTTCCTGTGTAAGAGGGGGCCCTACTACACAGGAATATAGCGCTCAGGATCTGAGCACCGAGTTCATAGGGTCTATGAATGATAATGACATTTTGCAGAGACATGATTGGTCAATAGGTTTACCTATAAACCTAATAGTGTTTACCTGTTATCTGGAACATAACCTTCTCAGGAGCAGGTTAGGTGTGCAGCATACGTTACCATGGTGATGCACCCTGATAAGAAGATAACCAGTGTCGTTAAAGGGAAAAACCCCGGGTTAACCTTGAAGTTGTCTTGCTAACCAGAAATCCTGCTTCATAGTACAGGCTTAGGTTTAGACTTGTACTCTTGTTTTGATTTGTATTGAATTAAATTTAATGCAGTTGAGAGCAACAAACCAAGACATAAAGATATGAGATGTAAAATATTTCTTATTTTTACCAGCAACGACTTTAGAAATGGTCTTAAATAGCAGTGCTTTAACTGGAGCCATAACTGTATTATTCATCAGGTCTTCGAGGCAGCAGCGCCCTGAAAGACACAAACACAGCTACAGCAGTCATCGTCAGCCAAATGAGGCCACTGAAGTCAAAACACAACCAGAGCCCACTCTCTCCTGAATGAGAGGTTAAATTCAGGTCTCAAGTCTATGCATAAAATATTTGTTTCTTTCTTGTTTAATCTCACAATTCACTGATAGCCCATTAAACAATCTGGTTGAGATGAGAAGATGTTGTTTGCCAAAAAAGGGAGGTAGATAGCTTAACTGATTATAAGTGGGTGAGATTCATTAGAATCTACGTAGAGCCAGGGCCACATTAATGGTAACTGTGTTAAGACTAATGACTTTAAAACTTCCAATTTATTGCTTTCATTTAGCCAATTATAGCACATCTGCTTTTTCCAAGTCAGCTCACAAAGCTGCTTCTAGCCAGGCTTAAGAGTGGAACGTTAACTCTAACGTTACTAGCCTCACCAGCGTAGAGATGATGTTGATAACAGTGAAGACGTTTTCTGCGTGTGTTTTTGTAGGAGAGAGAGAGGATGTATGCATTGATCCCTGATGCATCAAACTCTTGCAGAACGGCCTCCGCATCAACGCCAATATTATAAATGATGTTCATCAGTGCAAATCCAACGTACACAGCTGCAGGACCAGCACTGCCAGTGGATATACTGTAGGTACTGTTAGAAGAATCTTCATTAATGCTATAGCACAAATGTTAGCAAACTCATATATAGACTCATATATATATATATATATATATATAGACTCAGACTTGCTAGTGAGTGAAAAAAAAGACAAAAGACAGGATAGAACATTAATAGAAACAGCAAAATAATAATAAAAAATGTACACATGGTGCATTAAGGATTGCTGCTGCTGGCATCTCTGTGTATGTACTGTATAATGTATATTTTGTATAATTTGGCATCTTTACCTCTGTTTTTATTGTTTTTTTGTAAACAATCTGCTGTTTTGGCCTTTGGGATGCATGCTGCAGGATGGAGGTGGATTAAATATCCTTGCACTTCAAACAAACAAACATTCTGCCTCTACCAGAAATGAAAGATTTCATCACGTACGACCAGCCCCTTCTCATCCCCAGCTCGTCAAATGTTGACATTTTGTCACGGCCCCTCGCGTCTCATCCAGACGCACAAGGGTTTAATGTACCAGCAATGTGAAGCAGTCCGTGTCAGCTTCAGACGACTTGAACAGGTGACGAAGCGACGTACTTTCCAAAGCGAGGAAGCGCCAAGAGGGGTGGAGGTCGGGGTTGAGAGTGGAGGGTCACATACACAACTTTCACCCAGGAGACTGAAGTTTGTGTCCCATTTGAAACCAAGTGTCACCAGTCATTTCCTGAACCTAACCACATGGTTTTTGTGCCTAAACTTAACCAAAGTAACGTAGGTCTTGTGTGTCATTTTAATAAAGCAACCTGGCTTTGAGGAATGGATTAGCTACACCTTATTTCTCCATCACTCAATGTTATTGCTAATGCAATCAAAACAGTAACAGGCTTCCATTGTTTCCTGAAAAAACTCTGGGTGCAGACAAAAAAATCAACTTGAATTAAATATTAGAAGCAGAATACATTAAGCAGATTGGATTATTTTGGAATTCTGAATCACTTTTAGATCAATTTAGCAACTACAGCACTTTTTCTTTTTTTGAATTTGCTTTGATTCTCCATAGAAATGATCACTGAGTAGCGACACAGCATTTGCTGTCATCTTTTTCCTCAATGTTGTGTTTCATTAAAATATGTGAAGTCTTTTCTTAGCGGGGGTGCTCTTTATTTCAGTGTGAGCAGCCCACCCCCACTTCAGATCACTGTGGGAAACCCTGCTATAGTTTTTATCTGCATTGTACTATCGATAGAGTTCTCCAAATGTGAAATTGGTAATGGCTCAAAAACTATTTAGACAAATATGATTAATGATATAACTGTATTGAGCAGAGCGTGCACCAGCTCATTAAGTGCCCTCTGATAGCTGGGTCACATCAACTATTCTGACAGCGGTTGATGAGGATTGGTCAGGGATCTCTGCAGGGAGCTTTAGTGCACTGTGGGTCAGATGTGGCCCACTGTGCCTCTGACCTTGATTTACAGACAGAGCCATTTCCTGACCATGATGATTTGATTACTGAGAGAACAGTCTAGTTGTCATCAGCTACACCAGTAAGAAACTAGCTAGGACTTCAGAGGTCCCTGTCTCCTCCTGGCTGAAATGTGCACAGAATGCTCAAAGCATATGATAATGGATGCAGGGTGAGAAAACATCTTATATAAAGAACAATTAACAGGAACAATATATTGCAGAATGAGTATTGCCACTTTAAATATGAGTAAAGTGTTGATCACAGTGTGAACAAAGCTGCCTGGGAAATTAATTTATTTTCTTTATTTCTCAGTTCATGTTAGAAGTGAGATTAAAGCAACTCTCAGGCAGCCTGTCTTCCTCGGGCACAAATGCTCTTTTACTTTTATCACCTGAACACTGAAGTCTATAATGAGGATACAGAGGGTCTCAAATTATAGTAAAAACCTGAAAGTGGGTACATCTTAAAGGCATCAAATGATTTTTTTAGCAATGTGGAGGGTGCAGAACAAAAAGAACTTATGATCACATTATAAAGTACATATGGGGAACATGGTAATAAACCTATTTACACATCCAGTAGACACAGAGCCACATTAGCATTCAGTTGGAATCATGTGTATGTCCATCTGATGAGCCTAAGTCCTTTTAGCTCTGTTTGGTCTCCACCAGCTAGTTGCTAACCTGTCTGTCTGCAGCTTGCTGCTGTACAAGTATTGTACAATGCAGTTTTCATAGCTTTTACAATGAAAACAGCTGTCTGCTGCTGCTGGAAACAAGGTTGGCATGGGTGGTGAGAATTAACCAAAAATCACTGAAGGTGCAGGGCATAAAACCAAACCAATGAACTGAGGAATGAATGGAATGAACGGTCCAACTTTTAATGTGCCCCACAGCATTCGCTATGGTGTTTCACTGCAAGCATCCAGAATGGCTTCAGAGCTCCTTGTCATAAATTCTGCAAGACTCTACTGGTGGGATATATGGCATTCTTCCAGAAGATATTCCCTCATTTTGTGTTGTGATGATGGCTGTCATGTAGCCTCAGAATCTCACTATTGCATAATATGTGGAGTGTTGATATTGGTGGTATTTACTCCATGTCTCTTTCTCCATGACCCAGATGAGTTCATGACTGAGAGATTGCTGAGAACATTACTATATTTCTTCAGTATTGAATTAGATAACCTATTCATCTTCTAAGGTTACAGTAACATGGTGCTACTTCTTTTATGTCCATTCTTTACCGACAGTGCCACTGTATTTGTTCACGCCCGCTGAGACTGAACTTGCTCCTTCAGAGCACATGGAAAGAGATTTAAGTGGGGAAAAAAGACAAAATTTGTGGATAAAGAGGTCGGTTTCATTCATGTCGTTTTTCATCTGCCCGTGTCTACAGGGCCTGGAGTTAAGTGAATTACAGCATCGGTCAATTCGTCATACTTATGGCAGTCACTGACTTCCCCGAAGGAATGCTGCTTCAAATCATTCTCCTCTTTCTTCCCCACAATGCAACATTACCCACAACCCACCTGCTGCCCTCTGCCACCATTGGCTCATCAGCTACTGTATACACATTAGGGGACTCAGCAGCCTATAGCTATGTGTAGACTTGCTGGATTTCTGTTTGCAGGATTTCTGTTTTCTGCTTCAACTGGTTCTACTGCTGGCCTCATGTCATATGATATAAGTAGTAAAACGGACCTTGTTGACCTTGGAATGTCTTTTGGCAGAATCTCAATTCAAGGTCCTTTACTCTATGTCTTTCAAGTCTTCAGGTCATCAGCAGATTGAGTTACATGCCTTGGAGTTAAATGTCTGCACATATCAGGACACATAAAAAAGGTTAATTCTGTCAGGAATGACTCTATGGTCTGCAAAATTCACGTCGTGTAATTCACTTGCCCACTAATAGCCTGCAAGGCTACTGCTACAACGGCATGCTACATGCTATTGGATTGCATGGAAATTGTTCATCAACTTGGGAGCATGAATGTGCTCAACAAATTTCATGACAATATTACTTTTTAATAGTTTTTGTGTGCAAATGAAAAAATGGCCTGATGGAGGTCAGGAGGTCACAAAACAATTTAGGATTAGTTCTCTGAGAAACATTAATATTTATGGAAAATGTATAGCAATTTGTTCAAGAGTTGTGGATGGACGGACCGACCAACCAATCAGTAATGTTCTTAGGCCCGTAGCAGGTGTTACTTTACTAAAATCACCACTAATAGTCTACAATGCTAAGGTACTAGATGTAAATACTGTACTGTACAGACAAAATACTGTATGTAGCTTTAACCAAAGATTAAGCACACCTTCAATGAAGAAGTCAAATAATTGGTAGTTGTCCTCACTGTACCAGAACAATACAACTGAAACCATGAGCATTCATTTTATATTATTCCAACCTCCACTATTCTGCAACCTGCTACCATTCAGCCACAAGACACGTATCTGGCGATATGACCTGGCTCACAGTTTCTCTTCCAATGAATTCAAAAGGTATACAAGAGAATCAGTGTCAAGTCAGTATATAAGGACTGGGATGTCCTCATACTTTTGGCTGTTCTGTAATAATAGCCTACTTAACCAGGAATGCTGAAATTACAAGAGAGCCATTTCTTTATACATTTGATGTAAATAAATTGGATTGAATGAATTGTGAAAGTGGTGCAGTGCAGCTGCAGTGAACAGCAGCATCTGCAGGAGCAGCAGCTGATCTATAAAGGTTACAACCTTTCGTTTCATCCAGATCAATGCAGACCCATTGAAAAGTGTCTGCAGTCTGTTTAACACATCAGCAGCTGGACATGCTGGAGCTTTGGGCTAAATGTTCTGGATCACATGTAGGATTGTAGGTGAGCTTTTCAATCATACTAATCATCAACCCGGGGCCTTATATGAGTCAGCATTTTATTGTTGTTGGTGTTGTACTGGCTAATAATATCAACCTTTGGCTGCGTGTGATACCTCCACATTATACACATAAATACACTGAGACAACGACAGAACAACATGTATTGTTATTGTTTTGATTTTCAATGGTCACTTTTTATTTAGTTTTCATCGTGTTTTATGAGCACTGCTTAGTAAATACCATTCAAATTCAGATTATATATTCATATACTACTTCATATTTTCAAAGACAAAAAAAAGAAAAAGAATCAGGAGTCGCGGTGAAGACTTATTGATCTAATGATCATGTTTACATATTCGATATTCCCTGACACTGTTAATATAAATGTGCATGGGTGGATTAAAGATTATTAAATGTTGCTAACATAAACTTTATGTTGATAATGCTGTAAGAGGATTGGAGGATGAGGTAATATGTACTTCTGCTCCTTATTCATAAGCTTGTTCTGGTCTTCTTTTGAGCTCAGATGAAAGGTGTACTCATAAACTGGCAGCCTACTTGCAAAAAGACTGCAATCCTTGCCACAGAAGATATTATTAGGATGGCTCTCATTTCATCCAGGTTAACCCATTTCCTCATGCCTACTGTTACTCCTCAACAAATAAGTTTTGTCATAGTCCAAATTCAAATGAAAACTCATCTTGTTTACAAAGCAAACAAGGTTACATAATAACTTTTTTGAGACACAGACTAATGCTGGAAACGGTGTTAAAGGGACAGTTCATTGCTATATGAGATATCATCTGTAGAGATGTCTGCCTCCTCTCCATTATAATGGAACTAGATGGCACTTTGCTTGTGGTGCTCAAAGCACCAATAGCATACTGTACATTAGAAAAACTCAACAGCAATGTGTCTTTCCAGAAATCATGACCCAGTTACTCAAGATAATCCACAGACCTTGTTGTGAGCAGTTTAATGTAGGAACTATTTTCTTTTTGTATCACCGCGCAGAAGGAAGCGTGCATATACTCATGGATGAGAGGCTAGCTAACTAAGGGAACTAAGCTAGCTAACATTAGAGTTCAGCCAAGGAGGGCACCATTACTGTTTACATCCTGCCCTGTCACAAGCACGAACCTCTCGTCCATGAGTAGATGCACGTTTCCTTCTGTGCAATGATAGAAAGAAAATAGTTCCTCCATGAAACTGCTCACAACATTTATCTTGAGTAACTGGGTCATGATTTCTGTTAAGCTTTTCAAATGTATTTTTTGGTGCCACAAGCGAAGCACCATCTAGTTCCATTATTAGTTCCATACACTCAACTCCCAAATGTTATGCACGTCAAACAAGCTGATTGGTCCACCTCATCATGAGCATGGGGTTTCAAAGCCTTAGGTAGAAAACTAATGAAGTTGCTACTCCTAAGTTGTGTGTAATATATATTAGACACAAACTCCCTGTACCACTACCACTCTTCTTTTACTCACCAGCTTTTATTCCACCCTCATGGACCCTCATGTGGCCACATTGCTGTTTTCATGCACTGCCTCAGCCTTTCTGCTCATGACAGAGAGCCAACATTGTGTGTGTGTGTGTGTGTGTGTGTGTGTGTGTGTGTGTGTGTGTGTGTGTGTGTGTGTGTGTGTGTGTGTGTGTCTGGAGTGACATTCCCTGGTGCTTCTGTTTCGCACCACTAGCCAGCAAAATAAAATGAGCTGCATGCTGCGCTGACACATTGACACACACTCACAGAAGTGCAGATGTATCACACCCCACACACACCTCGCCAAACTGCCTGTTTCTCACTTCTCTCTCCCTGATAAACACACACACTTGCATCACTAAGGCTCTGTTTCTGTGGACTGCTATATTCAGTCTGGCCCTTCATAACCTCGCCACTACAGAAAACTATTCTTTCCACTTCATCATTTACTGCCAGTACGTTAAACAAAATGTCACAGTCCAACAAGTACTCCACCTCGATAACAGCTGTAATTTGTTTGCCTGCCTGAGGGGCTAATAGCAAGTAAACATGACAGTTAGAATTGGTAAGTGTTGGTGACTGGCTTACACTCAACAAAAGGGCAACAGGCCCTTCAGTGATTTTTTTTTGGTCTGAATGTGTAATCATCAGCTGATGCTCCAGCAGGAACATGAGGGGAAGGCACAGTTCAGTGTTTTTGTTACACTGCATAAACTGTTAACTGTCTTTATGTCTGTGTTCGCAGCTTGAGATGACTGCGATAAAATCATATTACATTTAGTCTGGTCATTTGGCTGTTCTCCACATAGTTAACACTGTAGATAGACATAGAGCGGTACTGCAACAAGGATAAATAAATAGGGGTGATACTTGCAAACCCAAACTGCTCACAAAATCCCATCCAAATTTGATATTTTCATAAGATTGTTTAGGTTTCTGTTTACCTGCAGTGAAGTTTGCCATAATAGCTGTCCTGATGACCTATTGTGCCGTCTACACCATCAACAGTACAGTTTAATGACTCTGTAAGCCTAAAAGTCATGAAGAAGTAACATAGTAGTGTCAGTGAGTCTTGACTTATCTAGAAGGTGCATGCTCACCAGCTAGCCCCGGCCCATCCTGTCTCATAATACCACTTTGTACATTTAGAGGCTATGGGTCGATAGCCCCCGTCATTTTAGCTGGGAGATTTATACGAGACGCAAGTTCGTTAAGTTTCACAAGCTGTCTTTGTATTTCAAGTTTCTCTCTTTTACCGGACCAAGACAAACTTAATCGCCTCGTTAAATCATCGTAAAACACACTTCATTCAAACGAGACATAAACAAAATAAAACTAAGATGTGAAAATATTCCATCTCTACATGCTGTTTTTTTGGTCGCTAATAATGGCCAAAGCTATTTTGTTGTTCTGCTGCTTCACCTCTCTCCTGTCCCCGCTGTGTCTTTTCATCCCCAAAGGCATGGTCCTCGCTGGAGCCAAACTGGTCTCCACTGGTCTCAGAGGCTGTGCCTGCTCCCAGTTTGGTTTCCAGCTGTGTTCAGGCTGCAGGGCCCAGTTGAGCTGAGCTCCACTGCCAGCGGTGACTCCCCCTGTGATATAAAGCCACTAGCTCCACCGCTAACTAGGCTAAAGGCCACTAAAGCTACAACTTACTTGTAACTTACGGCACACAGTATAGTGACGGCAGTTGGTGGTTACTCTGGTGATATGCTGCCCTCTACATTTTTACAAATTTTCCCTTTAAGGTTGGATAGGATGGTGGTCCTGGTCAAAAAAACCCAGTGTTGACTGTTGGCAGGAGATACGAACAGCAGGTTAGAAAAAGAGAGCAATGTTAAATGTTAATTAGGCCTAAGTGAACACACCTTGACGTTTTTCAAGTCACTGTTGACTTTTTCAATATTTAACTAAGACCTAACCTTGATTAGGTTCTTGTGCCTAAACAGAACTTTAAGAAACATTAACTATGCTTTAGTTGCTATAATTGAATATTGTATTACAAATGAAATAAGTTGTCATTGAACGTTTTTGCAGATAACTCAATTCTGGATTTTTCGACTTGGCAGAGTGTTGATTATAAATATTTTCTCATTATCTTGATTAAAAAATATGCTAGTTATTCAGGTGTTATTACATTTCTCTCTGGACATATTTGCTGTTATACAAAAGTAATTTCTAGGAGGCAGGGTTGTGTTGGGAATCTGCATAGCTCTTTAGAAACACAGCAATTAGCTCCACAGATTGACACATCGTGCCTACAGTACCTGTCTGTAAGAGGCGTTCTTTTCTGAGAGCAGAGAGTAAAAAAGCCAACTAGAGGCAGTAAAGCAGCTTACAGTGACACAGGGCAAGCTGGACATTAACCTTCAGGTGGTGTCACTGCAAGGGTCACTGGGCAGTTGGCTGGAGTGTATCCTGCCTGTCAGAGCAGCTATCTGAACACTGCCGCTGTTATCTCTATCCAAGCATATACAGCACCTGCTCTGTAGGACAAATGATACAAGAGAGAGAGAGAAGGCTATGAACAAGCCCTCTCATACACACCTTTCCCTTTTTAACACCCACCTGGACCCATACTGAACTGAACATTTTGGTCAGTGTCGTGCATGTCTGATACAGTCATATGAAGCATTCAAACTATTTACAGCTACATAAACACTACAGGAAATGTGAGGTTTTTTTCTTTGTATACCTAATTTGCTTACAGCTGTGGCAATTCATTGATTGGTGTAGATAGACAGTCGTAGTCCCCAGAGGATGCAACTATAGGAAACAACAGGGGTTGAGGAATGAGCACAAGCCAATGTTATTTACCCAAATGTAAAGGCTTGCATACGCCTGTTATCTACGCTCGTTATCTAACCGAACTGACACTTGCGTTTACCAACACGCTCGCTCGCTCGCTCTCTCTCTCTCTCTCTCTCTCTCTCTCTCTCTCTCTCTCTCTCTCTCTCTCTCTCTCTCTCTCTATCTGTTGGTGGTTTTATTTATTTTTTTTATCACATATTTTTTTATTGATTTTGAACATGATACATCACTTTTCAAAATGGGTTGATTGCATCATTCAAGTCTCCCTCAAAAAATCTTCCCTCCCTCCCACCCGCCAACCCCTGAACTCTGAGCCATCATTGTTCATTGTAGATGAAGACAATAATGATAGTTTACAAAATAGTATTAATAATAAAACAAAAATACTTATATGCATATATACATAAATCCACATGTATATCAATTTAAAATATATATGGCAATGGCAATGGCAATTTTATTCATAGAGCACATTTCATTACAGGGAAACTCAATGTGCTTTTACATTAAAATACAAGATATAGAAATATGAGCATAATC
>JBBPCS010072270.1:0-16301 GCA_037974645.1 Hollardia meadi
ATCTATCTATCTATCTATCTATCTATCTATCTATCTATCTATCTATCTATCTATCTATCTATCTATCTAATCAGTTTAAATACTGTAGCATGTGTATGCATGTTTTTCACAACAGAAGTGTTGTAACCATGGACAGTTATGTGTCGCTTTCAAAATATACCAGTCAATAAAAAGTATGTAAGTAAAGGAACAGATTATTATCAATAACCTTATAATTACTAATCCATATCTTTATTATGAAGCTCACAGCTTGCAACAGAGCATGAATGAAGTTTATCTTAATCCAATTTTTAAATGAGGAACTTGGCACCAAAGAAGAAAACACAAAGAGACAACAGAATTACACGAAAGACATCTGGCTGAAGATTTTATTTCATACTTTTATACTTAACTTTTCTCAGGGTGTTTGAGATACATTGACTTTTTAAGTGCAAAGAGACAACACAACTCTTTGGACAAATCCAAGGTACTCTCCTGCAGTCTCTATAGGTCAAGTATGCTAGATTAAATTATTCAGACTAACATATTGAAAAACATACTGCACTCAACTGTTCTTCTCAGTGCCGAATCTAATTAGAAGCAGCCCAATAAAATTCCAGCTGCCATTTGCAAATGCATCTGTATTCCTTCTAAGCTGTTACATAACTTGGCGTGTGCTCTGCACAGATGCTCTTTGTCCACCACACAGACACTCCTCCACCAACCCACATAATCTTTATTTATCACTGCCCTGTTCCTCCACCTGAATATTTCAGCAGAAAGTGACAGGTTGAAGAGGGCACTCAGTTTTAAGTGCTGTTTAATCTTCCACTTCCCTCCTAAACCAATAGTTCAGCTTATGTGCCACTGACTGTAGACACTGCCTCTAACCTAAGTCTGCTCGGCAACAGTGAAGTGTGGCACGATAATCGGGGCAGATGGCCTTTCTATTTCACTCTGTGGCTGACACACTTATGTACTCACTGCTTGTCATACTGGGGCTCAGGAGGCAGAGTGGAAATTATTCATATACTGTATAAAGGATAACTGGCTGTATGCTGCTTTTGTTGGCACAGCGTGGTTCGCTCAGAGCTCTACAACAGGGTGGGTGGTGCTGTGGGGCTGATAGTGGGGGCAGGGCTAACAGGGAGTCACCACTTGATGCTTCGTTAGCACCTCTGACTGACATGCTGAGAGGGCTGGGAGCTAAAATCCCCTCGAGATGTCTCAACTGTTTGGACAGATCGATGTGTCGCCCCGGCCACCTTTAAAGAATGTGACAAATAAAACACACCTGGAACAGCTTACACACTCGATCATGTTTGTTGGATCTGATTGGGTCTGACTTGTGTCCTCTCTCAGATCCTCTGAACAAGGCATGTTGTCTATTAAAAGGCTGTCCCCTCTGTTTCCCCTGGGATCTGTGCCCATGAAGGTTGGGAAAGATGGAGAAACAAGCAAGAGTAGCAACATTTTGAAAGTAACCGAAAAAAAATATTATACTTATTTATTTGGATCCTCATTAGAAGCTACTCTTCCTGCGGTCCACACACGTAAAAAATTACATCATGTTATAATTCAAATAATATAAAACATTTCAATTCAAATCCATCTTACAGATTTCATTTAGGTGTGAGAAAACAGAGAAAATAATGAGGCAGGCAGACGTGGCTTCAAATTCAAATTCTTCAAATTCTTCAAAAAACTGTATTGTTAGAGTGTTTTTCCACGCACACAGCATGTCAAGATGTATCAAGTATATCCAACAGTAAAATGCATGATCAACTCCATGTGCACCGCTCAGCTCGGTAGCTTGACTCGACTCACTTTTGGTGCACTTGTTTTCGTCTTCCACTGCAGTACCCCCTCAATGTAGATGGGATTCTTAGCTGATTGTCATAACGATGCCACATGAAACAGGTGATATTTCTCTCTGCCCTGTCCCAGAGTTGCCAGGTGCCAAAAGTAAAGAACACCACAAGGACTCCTAAATTACATAACATGTATTTATATTCCAGGCCCAACCATTGTACATCCAAGTCCAGACTGCACAGCCAAACATCTGTACAACAACAGTTCATCAAGTCGGCTGCAATGGACTCAGTTTGTTTGTTTTTTAATATCTATGTCAGGATATAATGGAGTACTGGCATCCTGAGCAGGTAATGAAGCCACACTCCCTCTTTGTGTTGTAATCCAAGCTTCTCCGTTCCTTGTTTTGGTAGCCGTGCGTGCATGTTGGTGGATGTGAGCTATGAGCTACTAATGGGCTCCAACTTGACTCCGAGCTGGCTTTTCGTCCCTTCGATGCCTAAATAACTTAACATAATATTACATGTCTGTTTGCAGTAGTATAGTCTAGTCACTATGCATTAGGACTAGAATAGGTTTAGAGTAGGCATGATAGCTAACTAGCTGTTACTGATAATATGAATTCGTCGCCAAATGTTGAAATTGCTGGATATCACTGAATGTCATATGTAGCACCTTCATTAAATCATGACAACAACCATGGCATATTAAACTGTTTGATATCAAAACTAAATGAGAGCTATGAACCACAGTCACAAAGAGTTAAATAGAGCCTGTGAGTGGCTACCTTGGCATTACATTAAGTGTAAACCTACCGTGACATCACCTTTTGGTTTGTAGACTCCTGTTTTGAAGCCTAGAGTTTGGCATTATGCCATCTTGGTTTATTGGAGACAGAAGTGACCGTATTTGGACGAGGATATGCATTGCTACGCCTCTATCCTGATTGGATCTGAGTGAGAACCCAAGGACATGGTAGTGACCATGCTTTATGGTCTATTTTTCTCTTAGTGGAACCATTATTTACAAAATGAACATGAGACCATAAATCCTTTAGGAAACTCTTTACTGAGGTAATCAGGAGAGAAGTAGAGTCAGGGACAAGAAGAGAATCTCTGAGTAAACAGAGCTATTGTTTCTTCCTGTGCTGCCAGACCACCACGTTGATGTTAATGACCTCAGTATGAGAACAATGACTGGGATGGATGTGTTTTCCTTTGGAAAGGAGGAGGAGGACACATGGAGGAAAGCTTTTAGTTGTTGTTTAAACTCCAAGTGGCGTAAGGTAGTTACGACGGGCCCCAGTGCACGCAATTATGACGGGCCCTAGTGCACGCATGTACAAACACGTAAATTAGGTCAGCCGTATATATATATTACCTGTTCACAATGTGTTGGATTTTTACAGTGGAATAAGTTACTTAGGCTATTGTTTTGGAAAGCAGAGAGGTCAAAGAGAAAGCTAGAACCATAGACAGTGTTCTAATGTTAAAAGTGCTGGTGAAAACAAACATCAGCGCCAGAGAACAGAGGAGCTGTCTATTTTACTGTGGCGCTGGAAAATAGACACTGATGTTAACAATACACATTTTTGGTGCAGTAACCTCATGAGTGCAGTCCTATTCGATATAAAATGATGATTGTAAAATGAAGCCAATTGCACACGATGAGATGAAAGGGAGCAGCAATATTTAACTAAAAACAACACCATGACCATGCCGTCAAAAGATTAATTTATTGCTCAACAAACAGCCTTATTTCAGCCATATATATCCTACATGTAAAAATTGACTCCTCATTAACTACACCTATAAATATAGCCTGCCAGTAAACTGTGTGGAGAGCCAAGTAATCTGTCACTCACTCAACAGGCGCTCAGCGGTGACCTGACTCTGAAATGATAACAACCAGTTAAATAGAGGCATAGCAGGCCACCACACACTCCAAATCACACTGAAAAAGCACTTGTACTCACCGATTTGAATGGCATGAAGGAATGGCATTGAAAAAAGCCAAAGGAATCTAATTTTGGTATTTACTATGTCTGTGTAGATTCTCAGTGAAGAAGCCTTTTGGATGAGAGGTGAAACGTCTTCAAGAACCAAAAAGAAGTCCAGTTCTTCGACTAAAGCACTTAAAGATGGCTTTGCTATTTTCTCCTCCTGTTCCTTTCTCTCATGTCTTACAGCCACTTTTATGCTTGAAAGACATGACTCCTTGCTTGGCTTGCCAGTCTAGACAGATTTGGCACCTAAACTAGCTAACGTGACTGTATATTGTATCTTCTGGTCACATGATCAACTAGAGACTTGACATTGGACAGCATCAACATACATATTACCCCGCATTCATCATTGCATATTTGTTTATGACAAGAACACCAAATAAAATAAATAATTCATTTAATTGAAACGTTTTTAAGTCTATTTCTAGTTTTCATAGTTTGCAAAATATGCATAGAATGTTGTTATAGATTGCTAGAAATTATTTTACCGAAAAACAAAAGAAAAGAAAGAAAAGAAAACCAGGATGGAGATGGGTTTGTCTTTTTTTACAGTATAGGAGATTGCATGCAGTCACTTCTAATGTAGTAGTAATGAAATTACCATTGTAGATCTGATAGGATGGGCAAGTGTGATAGTGAAGACCTGTTCCCTCAATGATTCGTCAAGGGGGCTCGTTCTCGACTATATCTATATCACCCTACGTCGTCTGAAACTGACACAGACAGCTTTACTTTGCAGGTACCTTGAAGGCTTTTGCGTCTCTGCCTGAAGCCAAAGGGTATCTTGTGCGTCTGGATTAGAGATGGAAGGTTCGACTTATTTTACTGAATTGAGTTTGTATGAGTCACTCACCAAAAAGAGTCGGGTTTTCGAGTCACTTGAGTCATCAAGTTAGCCACCCAGAACCCGCCACTGCAGCCGCCGGCCCCAGTGCCCACAGAGCATGTGCACGAGACGGTCGAGCGACTCTAGCCAGCTAACTTCCGGTTTAGCGCTTGGCTAACTTAAAATGTTTAATCCTGCGGCTCTTCTCGACTTTTGAAATGTTATTGGACCGAATGGATCAAATTCTGATAGTGAAACAAGTCATTTCGCGAGGGTGGTGACGCCCCAAATAAATATCCCACCATTTTACAGACGCTTCTTTTCCCATGATTGTGGGCCCCTGCCTGCTGGACCGGGAAGTTGTAATTACATGTTTTGGCCACTATGTCAAATTGCCTTCAAAGCCGGCGGCACTGTTCTGCGGGCTTGCTCAGGCTGTTTCAGAGCAGCCTAACTCGAGTTTACAGCTGAGTATCAAGTCATCACTCACACTCACTCACTCGCATAGGCTCCGGGCTTATGTGAGTGAGTGATTCAGCTCAGGGCAGGCCAGAAGGCGAACTCCGGGCTGGGAGAGCGAGTACTGAGTTGAAAAACGCGCCAAAGTGGTTAAGAGTTGCACAATTGTGTCCTCAGTGAATGAGTTAATGGCGATAATGACTTGTGACTCCCGAGTCAGTAAAAAGAGTTGTTCGAATCGAACGATTGACTCGCACATCTCTATTCAGACTCTGCATGAGACTCAAGGGGCCGTGACAAAATGTTGTTATCTGACGAGTTGGGGATGGGTGGCTGAAAGGGCTGGCCTGATGCAGAAAGCCTGGGTTTAGTTGATAACCTCCATAGTGATACTCATTATCTCCGACTGGTGTTTTATGTTTTGTCAAGTTATGCCGAGTTAGGTTATGTTGAAAGTAGTTTGTAGTAGCTACAGCACTCTGCGTACAGCACAGATTATAGCCTGTGTTTACCTGATATTACATATCCATATTGAGAAGGGTAACTCATCTTTCAATTATTTAAAGAATGCACACAGAAGCTCCAAAATAATCAGCTGAAAATACTGGATCAACACAAGATCACAGATACATTACTGAGTTATTTTTACTCCCTGGCCCTTGGCACTCTTTCCTGGGTGGTGAGTATACTGTGTGTGTATGTGTGTGTGTGTGTGTGTAATTCCATTCCATCAAATGACAGCCACTATGGTAATTAAACCCTCTGGCCTGTGACAGACATCTCTTCATCTCATAGGGCTTGCATCTGCTGTCCACTGCTCCTCCCTGAGACACACTCAGTACTAATTAACTTAAGACTCCATAAATGTACTTTTACTATGATTGCCCAGACTTGATGTTGAATGACAGCACCTGTGTGGTTGAAAGCTCACAAAAATTTAGTAGGTGGACCATGAGTTAAGATTATTTTCTTACACACAGTGATCCCAAAGAAAGGGAATAAACTTCCATGTTCAAGAAATCAAATTGGCAGATGGTCATAAAATTTACTGAATACATTCATGCCTCCTGAAGAAGAACTCTTTCCATTTTGGAAACACAGTTGGACATTTTTGGAAATATATTAATTTGCTTTCTAAAAAGAGAGATGATAAAATTGATATCATTCTTATTTCTGTCTGTTGAATGTAAAGCAATAGCCAGCATCTAGTTACCTTAGCTTTAGCGGTTTTGTTGGTTGGATTTTATACTAATGGACCGCAAGCTGAGCTATTTTTCTCATTTCCAGTCTTTACATGAGTGGTATCAATTTTCATATCTGACTGTCTGCCAGAAAGTGAATGATTGTACATCTCCCAAAATGTCTGTATGCTATTTATAGAACCAACTTCAAATTAAGCTATTAAATTTACACATGTTGCAGCAGACATTTTGTGTATATTTACATGATTTCAATATTTTGGGAAATAAGCTTATCTGCTTTCTTTTTGAGAGTGAGGTGAGAAGATGGCTTTCAATCTAATGTCTATGTGTTGATTACAGATCGGAAGTCAGGACCTGTTTAGCCTAGCTTAGCTTAAGGACTGGGAGCAGGATTCACCAGCTAGCCTGGCTCTGTCAAATCAAAAAAACACCCAGTAAAAATAGTTCCACCTCCTCAAAATACAAATTTCAGTTAATTTACGGGGTAAACAAACAAGATATAACATGTTAATCAGTTAGCTTTAGAGGAAACCCTAACCCAACAGGTTTATTTAACTTTAATTAAATTATGTCTCTTGCTGGAAATATCTACAGAAGAGGGCTAACTTGTGTTTTTAGACTTCGATGTGTGCAGAGTAAGCTTATTTTCATAGTATGGAAAGTGACCTAAAGCAATCTTTGAAAACAAATATTGCCTAAAGATGTGTAGGTATCTGAACAGTAGATGAATTGCCTTGTCTATTCTGAGACATGCTAAAAGAAAAACTAGACGTGTGCGTATGTATAGGGTTGCTACTTCTATTTCTTGGTGATATTTTTAGAGGAGCTCCTCTGGGTTTTAGTGAGAGGGGTTCTTTTCCATGACGTGCATCGCTTCCTTATGAGGATGTTCACCGATAACAACCACACTGAGCACAAAGGTTCATTGTTGACCTGGAAATTAGTAGTTTGACAAAAAAAATCTCAACTGGAGTCCTACTGAGATTCTTCTGGTGATCCTTGTTGAGTTAATAGACTCTCTCCTGGTCTTTAGACAATCCTTCAACAGAGAAAGGGGTTATCTTTCCATAATATACAACTACTTGAGGCAGTTCCATTCAGGGCTAGGGTGACAATTTGTCATACTTTGGATATCTTTTGTGCAAGTCAAAATTCTGACCTGAAGGTCCCCTGGTAGCTCACCTGGTAGAGCGTGTGCATCATCGACAAAGGCTGTGTCCTTACCACAGCTGCCCAGTTTTGACTCCAACTTGTAGCCCTTTGCTGTTTGTTGCCCCCCCCTTCATTCCTGTCACTCTGTCCTATCAAAAAAAGGGCAAAAATAATTGGAAAAAATTGCCTAATGCTGGTGTCACAGGGGCCAAAGTTGTAGAAATAAACACAAATATCATTATCTATTACAAACATTATAATTTTAGAAATTTTAGAGGTATCTTGATCTAGACTGAAGTCTTGAACAGACTGAGCAACAGACATCACCAGGCCTTGGCAATAGCAGTTTGAGTGGTGAATCATCCTTTTCTGCATGGGACACTCATTTATTGGTTTTGTGAGGAACATGTGTTTCATTCTGGTTACATGCCAATTTTCTTATTTGATCTTTTCTCATCTGCAAATAATCTAGGACAGCAATATTCATATAAATGTATGAAACAATACAAAATTAGGTTTTTTAAATTTATGTTTGGGTTAAACTTTTCAATTTAAGGGGAAACATGCACAGACTAATTTGGTTTTGTTCTACCAGCTTGTCACATTCTGACAACCAACCACATCTTTGATCTAGTTCAAGCCCACCAGCTGGGAATGGCCTTTCTGTGTGGAGTTTGAATGTTTTCCCCTGTGTCTGCGTATGTTCCCAGGTGCTCTGGCTTCCCTCCCACACTCCAAAGAGATGAAAATTTGGTCAATTGGTGAAAATTGCCTGTAGGTGTGAATAGTTGCTTGTCTCTATAAGTCAGATGATGACCCTGCCTCCCACCCAATGTCAGCTGGCAGGCGGCCTGTCTAAAGAACTCTTTGTGGCTGTCGTTACTCATTATTAATCTACTGAGTTTAGTCACTGCAGAAAGTGTGTGTTCGCGTTGAACTGCCACAGCTGGTCTGAGAGAAGCTGACTGGATGAACGTTGGAACATAATGGCCTGGCTGTTCACCAAAAATAAAGGAGTTTGAATGCAAGGAAAGAGGCTGTCAAAAAGACAGGAAACCAATCAGTCTGGGGACATACAAGCACACTGCAATGTTATCCTTGTTCTTTACACAGAGATGTAGGGGTAGCATTAAATGGTGTTTGAATGTGTATTTGATTGTACTTTTTACACTTTGTAAGTCCTAAAGCAACTATGTCCTTTATCTTACAGTACATGTTGCTGCTGGAGGGTGGCAGTTATTCTGTGCTTCAAACATTTAAGACCAACAGCATTGTTCAAAGCTGAGCTCTAAAGAACGGTGAAACACACTATGTACTGAACATTAACCGTAGTGTCCAGAGAGTCGACTGCTTTTTCAGCTAGATCTTGTACTTTGACTGTATGTACAAAAGAGCTCCATAGAAAGACCATTAGGAGAGATATGTTTCAGTGAGCCAATGATCCAAAGACAAGCTAGAGGTAGAATTTTTTTTTTCATAGAAACACGATCTTGGAACCTTGAATGAGATCTGAAAATTTCTTGGTAATGATTTTGTTTGAGATATTGCTATTATATATACCTTGTGTTCAAAACTGGCATTTTGTCTGGGAGGTAGTGCTAAAGAAAAGCCTGTGTAATGGCTATGGCATTTAATTAGTCTCAAAAGTTGCGCACATGATATGAGCACAAGCAACAGCCACCGCAAGTGAAAACCATCCTTGTGTGGGAGAGCTTGTGCCAAGGACCAACAGCCCTCTTATTTAAGCCTTAGCACCAACTGCAGCAACTTGTGACACTCTGTTAGTACCTTACTGAATCGCTATTAACTTAGCTACACATTGGTGGTAGTTGCAGGTTTCTATCACTATTTGTTACCATACAGCAGCCAAGAAAAGACTACCCCCATATGAAAACACGTTACAAGCCCTCTAAATATGCCAGATTTTCTTTTATCCAGATCCATGCATTATTTGATGGAAAATATATGAAAATGCCAAAACATGCAAAAATCTCGCAATGTTAAAGAAAGAGATAAAAATTTCCTGGAGCCAAAATTTAATGGGTTCTTCCTTGGCCCATGCCCCATCCTTCCACCAAGTTTCATGAAAATCAATTCAGTAGCTTTTGTGTAATCCTGCTGACAGACAAACAGACAAACTGCACTGAAAACATAACCTCTGCTACTGTATGCAATGTGTGGGTGATTCACAGCCTCTTCCCAGCACAGAAAATGTTTAAACAATGTAGAGATACATTACTGAGAAAGGTCATGCATGAAAAGTACAAAAGTTTTAAGAGAAAGATGCAACTAAAGAATCAAAAGTAAAAGTACTGGTATTTCTAAACATTAGAGATCCCTGTGAGTAACAAATGACAATATTGTATTATAGTTCTTGTATTATAACTCTGAATGAATAATACAGAGTATTACATAAATTCATATATGTAAATCAAAGTTGTATAACAATTTAAAATTATGTCTAAAAAAAAAAAAATCTGTGCGTCATGTGTCAGGTTTTATAAGATTAAAGACCACTTCTTGGTGCCTGTAAGCACTGTTAAAGGTGCCTGTGCTACAGAAACAGCCAGAGACACTTGATTAGTGACATGTAAGGTTGTAATCAGCTGACTTTAATATTGTCAAAAACAACAGAAAAAAAATCTGTTTTACTTTCAGAGTGTGGAAATTTGATATAGGTATAAAAATGGAGCAATGTAAACCACTGACCATTGAAAACTCTAGTGAATTGATTTTTGCAAATGTAGTGAGTATGTTTGAAATCATTGATCTTAGAGAAAAGTGGTGTGTTCTAGAAAAAAGGAAGCACCCCTCCTCATCTCAGAAATGCTCAGAGAAAAAATAAGAGGGAGGAGGATTCACAAAGAACACACACACACACACACACACACACACACACACACACACACACACACACACACACACACACACACACACACACATACAAAGAGAAAGCTAGAACCATAGACAAGAGTTCCAACATTAAAAGTGCTGAAAGGAGGAAACAAACATCAGCGCCAGAGAGCAGAGGACCTGTCTATTTGATTTCTTGATTTGGTTTATGTACAACCTTGGTTCGGATCAATGACAGTAGGATCCATTAAAGTTAGAGTTCAAAATTGTTCAGAGCCCCTAGAGAGTAAACCCACTTCTTTATGAGACTGCTCTGTCTATTTACCCCCAACCTTTGTGCATAAATTAGGCTACTTAATGTATCCATGTTTTTCCACGCAGTGAGTGCTAGATAGAACACGGACTGAGGCCTAAGTAATTGCAATACTGTAACTAATGTCACCCTGACACAATTTTCACCTCCAGAAAAGGTGTATCTTGTCTGTGGCGATAAAGCATATAGTTGTGTTCCCTACTCAGACTCCTATGGAACCTGGTATCTGGCTTATCTAATCACCCTGGTTAGCAGAGTAGATGCTTCTGAGATTTAAAGATTATACGCCCCATTGCATCAACCCCAGAGAGACATATCACAGGTAGATCATGTAGTCAGTGTCTTTCTGCTTTGGTATGGTGTGTGTATGTGACATAGGAAGAGCTGAAGTCACTGATTGGCATTATAGATTGACATCTCAATGCTTCCGCTAGGGTTGCCTTAGATGAGCATAGAGAGGTGCAGCATAGATCAGAACAGCAGCTCTATAAAATTGCATGGCCCTCTCCCGTTGGCATCTCAAAGTGGCAAATGTGCAAAGTAATAGGTACTGAATGCTGCTCCTACATTTCAGATGCTACATCAGCTGTAATGGACATGGTGCACGGCACTGCTGCAGGTATTAAAGAGCTACATGAGACACATGGGATCAGCTGGGGGAATCTGTTGGACAACTTTGGGTGATGGGGGGCTAGCATAGCTAAATTCATGTTCACACTCGCCTGGGTAGTATTCTTGATGTTTTTTCTGTGTGGTTGTGTGATAACGGATTGTAAGCTTCTTATTCGCAGAGTGAATAGTGTCGCGATCCAGGCCCTGCAACGCACTGTTGTTGATGTAGACAGTGAAACAGACTGTGTGTCTTATGTTTCGTTGAACATAACAGCCTGGAAGGTGGGGTTGTGAACTCCTCTGATGTTTCGGCGATGAAAATAGAGGATATCCATGTCACTGTGACTGAAGTGCTAGTAACCTCTCCACAGTGATGGCCCTCTACGGGATGCAAAGCGCCTGGGTTGAAGACTGCTTTCGGCCTTGGAAGATGTAATTCAGCTGTTTGTGTTTGCTTGTTCTTGATTCAAAAAAATTCACAATTCTATGTGATAAAAACCTCCTTTCCAGGTGATGATGAATGCTGGGAAAATATATATGCACCATTTGTTTTTATTTTGTTGCAGAGAATGACTATTGATTCATTTTGTGATTGTATGTAGCAAGCCTAATGATTTAGATTTTCGCTTTGAGTGTGTATTAGTTAATCGATGATTGATTAATACCTGACCACATTTGTTAATTTAGTAGTAGTTAGTGTTTTCCCTGGATTGGATTATCCCTGACTAGAAAACTTTGTGTCTGTTTTTATCATTTTAGACATATTAATAACACTAGACATGCTTTACTTATCCATCATTTTATTTAGTTGAGTAATGCTATTTGATTTTAGTTATGTCATGGTTTCTGTTTATGTATGTTATGGGTTTGAGTTTCCAGTTAATATTCCCTGTGTTTGTTACCTTCTGTGTTATGATCTGAGTGTCTAGTTTGTTATTTCATGCTTAATTTTAAGGTTTTCTCTTCTTGTGTCTTGTCCTGCTTTACATTTCCTGTCTTTGTTCTTTTCCCTCCTTTTGTGATTATCCTGATTAGTTTCACCTGGTCCTTGTTAACCTGCCCCTCCTTGTGTATTAAAGTCTGTGTTTCCCCTTTGTCTTTGTCATTTTGTTGTGCGTTTGCTTTAGTTCCTGCCTGTTCCCTGGTATTTTCATAGTTTTACCTTCGTGTTTTTGGACTCTATCTTGGTTTATGGATTTTGTTTTTGCTGTTTGGGACTTTGATTATTTGGACTGCTACTTTGGTTTTCACCCTCGCCTGCTTCAACACCCAGTAAGCTGTTTGTTTGTCCTTGGTATTTAATAAATATATTTGAAGAAGAACCTGCTCTGCCTGCTGTCTCTGGGTCCAAAAATCCCTGTTCCTTCTGGCACAAGCCGTGACAAGTTCTCCTATGATGATGTAAAAGTGTGTTGTGAATTGCCCATTGTTATCCTGTATTATTGTACACTATGTTTTACTTTATTCGCTTCACTTTATTGATGCATTAATTTTGTTTGTCTGGTCTGTGCCTGTGGGGTCATTGCCATTATAACAACTGTCTTCTGTCTGGTTTGTTATTAGAAAGACGAGTTAACGAATGGACCATTCTCTCAAGCCAGCAGCTGGACTGTCAGTCATCAAACCAAAGTGACCAACCAAAGGGAGGAGACGTCATCCACCTATTTCCCACCTCAACCTCTCAAAAGTCAGTTTCCCAGCGAGTGTAGCCTGTGCAACCAAGCGAGTGTGTTGAGCAGCTGCGAGCATGGAGGAGGATGGAGGACATGCTCTTCACAACCCTGTGCTTGTGTACCAATGCTCGCTCGAAGGATGCTTTCCCTCCACGGTTAATGTTTCTGCGCTTGCAGAGCACAAGTTCTCCCAATATGGCCAAAATAATACAAGAATGAATAGCCATGGATTTGGGGAAGGGCCTATCGAGAATGCCTAAATCTCCAAAATTTTGTGATGTGCCACAGTCAGCGACAAAGTCTGCAAAAAGAGGAGACTGGGGTGGGTGGATGGATGGATGGATGGATGGATAGCACCAATTGTTTGTGTCCCGTGAGGAACCAAAAGTCAATGATGAGTTAATTTAACTTCCGTCATGTATGAACTAGAACTTCATATACTGTAACTAATGTACTTATTTTTACCAAAACCATGGTCTCCTACACTTGACTATGTACTTTTGTTTCCTAAACCTAAACAAACTACGACCATTTCACATTAAGGTGATGATAAGTGTCTGGTATGCCTGTCACTGGTGCTCTCTAATGATCATATATGTAATTTTGGGAGCCATTGAGTTATTCAGTCGTTTAAGTATGAGGACAGTATCATTTCCAAACTCTGGCTGTTTAAACTGCTCTCTCTCTGTCATTCCTGCCCACTCAAGCAGAGGCTGTATTTACTCACTTGTTAACTAAAATACTGTTCACTGTCTGGGGTTTAGCTTGAGAGGAGAAGCTAAAATTTTGTCAAACAATGATATTTCTTTGGCAAATATTTAGATTTAGATTGAATACTGACATTAATTCCGGAATTCATTCCTTCCTATAGCAACTTGAGAGATAGGTCACTGAAAATAATGTTCATGTTACAGCCATATTACACAGCACTTGAAGTTACATTAACTTACCTGTTTAAGAAATGATGGTGTGTTGCCTACATGTTTTGTAGTTTGTTCTAGCAGTTTGTTACTGCTTCCTGTCTAGATAAATCTGGTCTCTAAATGTTTCTTCCAAGTTAATAATTTTATTTTAGCTTTATTTAAGAATTCATTTACAGACTTTAATGTTCAAAAAACATATGATCTTTCCCATTCTGTCCATTGCAGCAGCACCCTACTCACCCTCTGTCTAAAACACTCCTGTCTAAACTAGCTCCTGTTTCTTTAAGGCCTCCCTCCTGAAAAGCCCAGTCTGCTCTTTGTTTCTTTGTGATTGGTCGGAAATGTCATGCTTCTTACCATAACCAGATTTCAGTTACCAGAGGCCAAGAACTGAGAACACCGCTGTAGCTACGGAAACAATGATGTTGGTTGTACAAAGGGAATTTTCCCTTGCAGTGAAAAACACAGTGTCTCCTCGACATGGTGATACCTGTATACCGGGGCATGCCAAATTACAGCTCTGCCCAAGGGCATGCCAGACTAGCCTTAAGGTGTGCATTAAACAAAGTGTGACATAGTGATGTAACAAAGTAATAGAAGTAAAGGCTAAACTACTGATGAGGCACTTCAGGGGCAGTGTTTTCTGTGGGACTAAGGAGCTCTCTTTGCCATGGACTTTAGGCTTTTCAAATTAGCAGACCTTCTTCATGCACAAAAAGATATGTAACACACTAAAGGTAATGAAAAACCCCAAAATGCATAATACAGCCTCTTTAATGCAACATGCTTCTTAATGGTAGCGTAACATGTCACATAATCAATGGTGTGTGATTTAGTGCGTGATTTGGCGGGTGCAGTTCATTTATCCACCTTTCACATCGTTTAGTTTTTTGGCCTGTTTTTTTAAATTTTTTACAAAAAACGAAACATTTTTTCAGTTTTTATGAAAAAACGTTTTTGTTGTTGTCGATAAATATTTTTTGTCATATTTAAATCTGTTGACAACACATGATGCCTGATGGCTAACTGTTACTTTGGCATGTGAGGGTCCTTTGGTCCTCAAGAGGTCACCAAAGTAATTTAGAAATGATCCTCTGGGGACTATGATTATTCATAATGAATTTCATCATAATGTGGCTAGTAGTTTTCAAGTCATCATTTTACAGTCGTTTTAGAAGAAGAAGAAGAAAAAACCACTACTACCCACATTGCCGTGAATTTCATTATGGAAAATCACAGTCCCCAGATAATCATATATTTGCTGACATGTCTACTTTCTGTTTCTTTATCTTTGCAGCCCTGTAACGTGTACATCACACATTGTTTTAATAATGCATTAGCAGCTGTCTTCCTGTTCAGCCTGGATGAGGCCTAGACACAACACAACTAGACAAAGCCTCTGGGGGAGTTTGTTATACAACCATCTACTTTCAAGCCAACTGGGGCTGACTGGTGTGTGTGTGTGTGTGTGTGTTGGAGAGGGAATGAGAGAAAGCGATTGTCAGTATGAGCATACCAGTATACATGCTGTTACAGCACAAGGTAAGGCGAGGTGAAGAGAAACAATGAATTCTGCAGAGTGAAAAAAATAAATCTCTGCTGTCAAAACAAATAGTTCTTTGGGGCTTTGTTGGCTGACACCTGCTGTCTCTACAGGATCCACCCAGTCTGTAATGATGGCAGGGGGCAGGACTTGCTCCGCCAGTGTTGGCTTCCTGTGAAGGTCACTCAGAAGACACTACTGAAGTATAAATCAGGTCAAAGCCTCCAACTGCAGCCTGCAGGAGAGCGTGTGGTTAGTGGAACACAGCAGGCAGCAGGAGATGAGATTGGCCTCTCTCTGATGTGTGAAAACAAGCTCAAATGTAAACTTTCAGCTACCTGCACCGATATATTAAACCAGCATTGGCCTGAAAACTTATCTGCTCCTAATAGTGTCTATGGAGACAAAGAGGAGCTGTAACCAGGGTGCGATTTGTGAAAAAAACAGAGGGGGGGATGTTTTGAAACGTTTTCATTCAAGAAAATAAATCACGAATTTCAGAACTTGAACTTCTTCACTGTATTTGCAGGAATATTCTAATACTTTTCTTATTTAAAAGGATTTTCAGACGTGAGGGGCGATTGACGCAACTCGTAATTCATTTTCAATGAGAGGCGAGCAGGCTAGTAGGGAGGCATGGGCGATCACACAGGCGGAGCGACAAGCGGGCGCGACCCCGTGAAAGTGCCGCAGTCGTGCGGCCGGAGTTGAACTTTCTTGAACTTTGACTACGCAAGCTGGACGAGAGACCGTTTCCATGGTTACCATGCGCGGAGCACCTGGCGTTTACTCGCAGGGCGCTTGTCTGGCTGTCTATTCACATGAGGAGCGCAGTGAGACCCCATGGATCCTAGCGGGTACGTGGGTGTAGTGTCGCCCCCCGTCTGAAAAGCCCAACTCATCAAGTAGCCTAGCGCAATATTTTTACTCTAATAGCCTATCTTGAACT
>JBBPCS010072271.1:0-16300 GCA_037974645.1 Hollardia meadi
GTGTGTGTGTGTGTGTGTGTGTGTGTGTGTGTGTGTGTGTGTGTGTGTGTGTGTGTGTGTGTGTGTGTGTGTCAATGATAACTGACAATGATAACAGCATTAGAGTAGTATTAGAGGAGAATGAAAGAGAAGAAGTTGATAATAGATAAAGGGACAGATAATTGACGGCAGACAAATAGACACAGGCACAAAATGTACTGTATAAGATGTTGCGCAACAGTCCAGTAAAAATCCATTCATGCATGGTCTTTCTGCAGACTGCAGCACAGCCCTGAGTCAAATCAAGTCGCTCAAGATTGTGAAGAATGTGGGAGACACCTCTGGTTCCTGGTTCAAGGACCCCTCTGAAGGATCAGCTAAGGTCCGTTCTTTTTAAAGATGATGTAATTAGAGTAATAGTAGTTTGTTTACAGTGGAGAGACAGCTGTGTTTCTTTCTGGCCAGCAGGCTGTGCTTCTATCTTCCTCTCAGTGTGGGGCTGCTGATGGACGATCATCAACCTTTTTCTCATAATAATCCAAATTAATTGTTATTTTTTGGGGCTGATTCAGCCTCGAGGTTGTGTTATATGGTCAGCAACACTTTTTGAACATTATATTCGGATGGGAATGGTTGCTGACATTGCGATTTTGCCCTTTTTGATGTAGCATTTTACTGAAATAGAGGAGAAATTCACACTTCAGGGAGCATATTCAGGATTGTATTTTTCTTATTTATGTGGGAATCTCATGAATATAATAATAAAGATTGATGGGATTTTTTTCAGTGGTTAAATATCAGGTTTTTGTATCAGTCCATCAGAATCGAAGAGCAATGCTTTCTTTAGAGACTTTGCATTTCATAATGACATTCATCAGCAAGGGAGAACAACCTAATCACCAAAAAAATAAATAAAAATGTTGGTACTTTATGTTTCTGGTGACCAGGAATTATGTTGAAACTTAATATTTGATATGTTGAAACTTTACATTTCTTTATGTCTCTATTTTCTGTTGTGCTATTCTTATGATTGGAATAAGTTTAGACACAAAAACACTTGGTTATGGTTAAAAAGAGATCATGTTTTTTCTTAAAATACGTGGTTTTGTCACCACAAACACAGCTGGAAACTCTCCTGATGTCTCTGCTTAGTCGTCACAAACACAGTTACAAAAAGTCCCTAAAATGAACTGGTTTGTTGGTTGGTTGAGGTGGTCTTGAACAGTGGTCTCTTGCTCAGCAGCTGTCGTGCATAAGTGGCATGCTATTGCTAGCTCCTCCACCTCCTGTTGAGAAAGTTAGCTCATGTGCATGTAATGTGAAAATGATACGACACATAATGTAGAAATGTTGATGTGATATATGTACAAAATGTCCAAAAGTAACATACTGGCATCTGTGATTTGCCTGAAATGTACAGTGCTGACATTTTATTCTGGGGACTGGGCTGTAAATCTAATGTACGAGTAAAAAGCACATGAACACTAGCTTTATATTTACAACAAGACTGTCAAAGCGAATGGCACAATATAATTATCACTCAGTTCTCAACTGGTTACAATCCTTTAGGTCTACCTACTGAGCGGAATTCATAACAACACTCTGCTGGAGTATGATTCTCTACAAAGTTTCACAGAGAGGACTACCGCTCCACCCGCTAAGGTGGTGCAGCTGCCTTTCTACTGGCAGGGAACAGGTCATGTGGTATACGATGGATTCCTCTATTGCCACAAGGCAGGCACGCCCAACCAGATACTGAAGGTGTGTGACTGAAGAAAAGTAATCAAAGCCTAAGCCTGTATTTTCCATCAGAGCATTTTCTGTTGACTTACACTGTATGTTTGATAGATATAAAAGGGGGTTGAACGAAACAGTTTATTCAGTGGTCACATTGAAGGTTCACATTGCTTAGCAACAGAACATTTACTGACAGCTGATTGCAAATCACTGATTTCACTTCATAACAGTGAAGTGAAGTAGAACTGCAGTGGAGCTTTTGGCTGGAGACCAGATCAGTTCAGAGGAGGTTAGTCACAGGTCGAGTCGCTCTGTGTTAGCTGAGGTCAGTGAGCTCACAATGCCAAAAGAAACAAGTTTGTTTCAGTAAAATGAGCTGACTTTTCTCAAGACACTTTAAGTGTTTTAGAGAACATGTAATTGTGTAATTGCTGCAGAAGGTTTAGTAGGGGAAAGCATATTTCCAAAATTCTAATTAAATAAAATACAGTAGAATAATATATTCTGCTATTGAAGGCAAAATATAGACCCATAGACTAGCTATAGTATTTTATTAGGATTGTCTGAAATATCTTATCAACTATGGATGGATTGTTGACATTTATAGTTACCAGACAATGATTTTTGATGATGATGATGATGATTTTCTCTGCTGTGTTTATGACTTGAACAAGTGAAAAAAAGAAAAAAGATCCCAGGATCAGTTCCTATTTTAAATCTGTCAAACCAGGTGTAAAAAGGTTTTCGCAGGTCAAAATCTTTTTTTTTTTTTTTCAACTGTTACCATGAAAAAAGTAACTTAGAAAGATTATTCTGGCAAAAGCCTTTTTTCCCCTGTTTTTAAGTGATAAACACAAGAGAGAAAACAATGTAGATCAGACTTAGAAAATGCATCAACAGAACTTTTTCTCAGGGCTTCTGTAAATCAGCATTGATGGTGGACATGATAAACTTCACCTACTAAATATCAGCATGTTAGCATGGCTACAGATTCTTTGTACACATTTAATTCTGTCGTCACAACGTCTCACACTGCTGACACAAAATCAAAACTATAATGACAGCATTTCTGAATTTGTCTCTTTTCATGTGTTTATATCACATGAAGGTAGACCTGTTGAATGGTACAGTGGCGGACAGCACACTGCTACCTGGAGCAGGTCGTCTACCAGTCTACAGTCTGAACCCCAACACCTACCTGGACCTGGCTGTGGATGAACTCGGCCTCTGGGTCATCCATGCTGACCCTGAGTACGGAGGAAACCTGGTCATTACCAAACTAGATAAAGGTAGAGCATACACCCCTACACATATACAGTACATACATAAGTAATGTCACCAGGTCTATACAGAGCACTGTTTTTTGGTTTCTACCTGAGGAACTTTGGCAGTAGAATATACCTGGGATACACAGTGTAGAAGCCGTGATGCTGAAGGAGCCTTCCTAATATGTGGGACCCTCTATGTGGTCTACAACACACGCTATGGTGGACGCTCCACCATACAGTGTCTCTACGACATCCACGACACCATCCACAGGTTGGATTACAGAACAACAAGATACTCACACAAACATGCATTCCCATCCTTAACCATCCACATGTGCATGCACAGAAAAACTGGTCAACTAAATGTTCAATCAAACATTTTTGTTTTATGAAACATTGTCTCCTTTCTGTGCCGTCCATCTGCAGTGACGAGAGCCCTGTGATGTTCTTCCCAAAGCGCTACACCAGCCACAGCAGCATCCACTACCACCCCGGAGACAAACAGCTGTATGCCTGGGACGATGGCTACCAGACCATATACAAAGTGGAGACACGAAGGAATGACCAAGTCACTGCAGTAGAATGAAGATGAACATCTGCAGTTTTAACCCTTTAAAAACTGTAAAAGTATTCCAAAATATGCAATAAACATCTCTTATTATAGATGAGGAGCTACTAATCTACAGTTGTTCAGTATTGTGATCCTTTGCTGGCTATGGATGCTGCCTTTATCACTGTTAATCATTATAGACATAAAGATCATATCCAACCAAAGGCATTTTATACTATGTAGGCTCTATACTTTGTATCACTGCAATAAAGAACATTTAAATGCCATCTGTATTTTCTTTAACTTGCCCTCAGTGAATGATTTAAAGACTCAAAAATGTGTTTTTCTTACATTTAAATCCCCTAAAATGTCTGACCTGGATTGTAATGACTTGTATTGGTCCAAAGTTTGTCACAAGAAAAGTGTTTTCACATTCCTCTACTGAAGGGGGAGATGTCTGTGCACTTCCGAAAAATATGAGATTCAAACCAGGCGAGCTAGATTTGGTAAGTCACAAATACGAAAGCCAATCGCTTTCTAATTTACAAATACTACTACTGCTAATGAGCCAGTTCCCAGTCTAACTTGGTTAGCTATGAAGATGTGAACACACTGTACCTTTGATGGGGTGTGTGTATATATTCAGGTTGTCCCAGTTAGGTCAAGATGTGTTTTTTAAGACATATCTTGGAAATTGAAATATTTATAGCCAAAAAACCACACAAACAGCATACAAAAATGCCAGACAACCAACAATCGATCAACAAAATAGTGGCAATAGAAACCATTAGAAGAGTCATTAAACATTAGATAGTGAATAAAAAATGAAAAATTAAGCGTGAGAGCTGTTTCTTAAATACATGTTATGTAGTTACCTGAGTTCTATCAGGATTAGTGCTCAGCCTTCATATAATAAGGTTAACTGGTTAAGTAGTTACTGGATTGTGTGTTATAAGATTTAAATGAGAGAAGAGATGTGAAGTAGTTTGGAAGCTGTAACAGCAGAGCTTTACACTGTGGATAAATATCATCAGATGATCATTCTTACACACTGTGTTATGGAGAAGGCAGTAATGACGAGAATTACATTTGTCATCAGTGATAACTTAACACTGATAATCTGAGAAGTGACGATCTGTTTCTCTCATATAAACCTAATACGTTATGTTTACCTAATATTATTATTATTTGAATTATTAAAATGGCAGTAATGTTGTAATGCAGCCTATTTCTCCTGTGTTTTATGTGCTGACAAACATCCCTGTCTAATGAATGTACAGCTGAAATCCGCTCTTTATTTTCATCTCTCTCGTCGTTGTGCTTTCTTTGTACTTTGACTCATCCCGCCCATTTTCAGTTAATGGTGACGCAAGAAAGGGGGCGGGTCGAGAGGGGAACCGTTGAGTTTGACAGCAACAACGACTCATTAGCCGGGCATTGTTGACTGCTGAGATGTTATAAATGGGCGAAACTGTGCTCAAACAATAAATATGAGGAAGAGAAGCAGTAGTAACGCCAGCAGGAGAAACTCAACCATTAGAAGACGCAGTGAGAACTTCCGTTTCGATGAATTCGGCTTTGCTATTCTTACTAAACGAAAGGACCACAAACTTCATCACCGATGTCACGATTACAGGTGTGGGACACAATGTATTTTGCTGGTTAACGTTAGCTCCTGAAAGCTAGTTGAACAAGCTAGCTGTTAAGTTAATATCATCATATAATTGCGTGAGCCAAAGCATTTAAAAGTCTTGAGGACAGTTGAATTATTAACGCCATAGTATTCACTTCTTTTATTCAGGTAACGTTAACTATTCACCATTACCATTTACAATTAGTTATGTTTAATTACAGAAAACGTCAGTAAAAATGGTTATTTAGTGGTATGTCAGCGCTTTTATGCGAAACCTTGGGGGGAAATTAAAAAAACAACCTAACAAACAAAACACACATATATATTAAAATAAAAATGATTTTGTGATACAGTATTTAGTTATATTTTCTCCACTAATAAAGCTTTACAAAGGAGTTCTAATTTTATGTGGCTATGTAGCAAGAGGAAGTCTAACTAAAGGTTTTTATAAAGAGTTATCCCTGAAACTGGAGCCCCCCACACCACACTGGCATGATGTCAGCGATCTTATGTGATTAAAAACAAAAATTAGATCCTATTCATGAATACTAGAGTAAATAATGAATCAGATCAGCACAGACACATGAACTAAGACTGTGAACATTGACAATCATCCTCCTTTGAATGAGAAATTGAATACTCAATGACCAGTGTTTGCTTTTATAGAAAATGTGAATATCAGCCTGATTCCAAAAACTGATGAATCAGTCTAAAGTCTCCAAATTGTTGTCTGTCAGCTACCCCCAGCTGAGCTCAGTGAGGGTGAAAGAGCTGTGTGAGCTGCTCAGCTACTGGAATGGAGCTAGCTTTATCTGCAAGAGCCAGGTGAGTCGTGTCTCTAATCTACCCTCCTGTTTCTACTGTGCAGTAATTGTAAGCGTACATACTGTTTTCCCACACACTCTTGCTGTGTTTTCAGATTGAGCGATTTATCAGGATGGGAGTTCCTCCAAGCCTGCGAGGCAGAGTGTGGAAGTGTCTTCTCGCCATTGACAGTCTGGGAGAAACCAGTCACTTCAACTACCAGGTGAGATACAATGAGACGTGCACTAAGAAGAACGGCTTGTGTCATCCTTATGCTAATAGTGTTGCAACGCACTGTTTTTAAACAGTGCCACACGAGGGGTGTACAACAAAGAAAGATTGGTATGTTGAGCCAAAAGCCAGGGTTTTTAGTGTCACACAGGTGACTCTTTTAGCCTGGTTAGATCACCATGATAACTTATGCTGAACATAAATTACATATCTGATAATCTCTATTAGATATAGATTCTCACCTTAGGAAATACCGTATATACAAACTTGCTTAGCAGCACACTAAAGTACAGTACGTACAGTAATGCCACAAAACCAAGGAGTGCAGTTATAGCAGTGCAAATTGTAGACTCTTTTTTTTTTTGCAACAGTAACACACATGCATTCAGTTGGTGTTGCAGAAAATCTTCTTTCCTGTTGGCTTCAGGTAATATTAAGACTTTACACATCATCCATACACTAAAAGATTGATGAAAGCTCAGCAGCTAAGACCACTTTGGATGATGTTTTTATGCTCAGTTCTGATTTGCTTGCTTATGCTCCGTTTTACACTGCTGCTACTGCAGCTAAAAGAACACTGATTAGAAAATGTAAAAAAAATAAATAATGTTTAAATATGCTGTATCAAGTTTAAAGTTTAAGAGCTCTACAATGTGCAGAAATAAGACCGTAAGAATAAGAGTGCATTTAGTGGAAAAATAAATACATAACTAATTTCCATGATCTGCAACTTTCTGCCAGCATTCCTCTCTTGTTTTACTTGCAGCAACAGTGTTGCTTTTTGCTTTTTACAACCGATTCCTCTTGATTGAAGCAGGCACGTGCGATCGGTCCATTTTGTGAGGAAGAAGATTCGAATGACGCACAAAATGCCCCTTTTCATGGGAATGCGCACAGAGCCTGAAGCAGAAAGCCTGATCCAACAAAGAAGGTTGATAGCCGCTATCGACATACTTATACTATGTATAAGAACTTAACAAATAATCCCTCTAAAATGTGAAATCATGTCACTCTTGATTATATGTTGCTATTTTAGATGTTAGAGCTGAAACTAATTTAGTCGATTAACAGAAAAGTCACAAATGTTCAGACAGAAAGAGGTCATTATTGTAATGGCCATTTTTCTTTATTTATTGACATTAGACATAGACAAAATAATTAATTAATTAATGGAGAAATTAATCTGCAGATTTAGTCCATTATAAAAATGATAGGTAGTTGTAGCTACAGTTTAAATTTACAAGTAAATAATCTGTGAACTAGAGAAAGTAATTTAGTTAAATTAGAGAAAATTCCTAAAAGCTTGTGATGTTAAATTTGAAGCAGACTACTTGAGACAGCATTGATCTTTCAAAGCAGAATTCTAACGGTATGATGTATCAATACCTCATTTCAACATGCCACAAATCATCTTAAATAAGGTGTCATAATGTCCTCACTCATGTATTTTTAACAGAGACCTTGCTGTTTCTGAAACTACCACAGTTTTAAAAGCAGAGCTGTAGACTGTTTAAAATTACTCACTTTAAATGATCTTATTTTAATTTTCAAAGCATCAATAAAGAGAGCAGTGAGAGCTCTTGTATTCTGGCTTATTACTTATTATTTATTGATTGATTTCTTACAATGGAATGTGTTGGCTCTCCTCCAACAGAAGTGCTTGTCAGAGGTGCGAGGGCCCCTGGTGGACTTGGGAGTTAGTGAGTACGGCATCCTGTCGGCAATCGCCACACTGAGCGACACCCAAAACGACCTGGGTTTGAACCATCAGCAGTCCTCCAGCTGCCCCGAGTCCAGTTACTCTGTAGATGACATCACACTCTTCAGACAGATCGCACTGGACCTACGTGAGCTCAAACAATGGAGTGAAGTTGTAGTGTTAGTGTGTGCATGTTGAATGTTATCTGTTGAGAATGTGGCTAAACTTTTAAAGTAATTATATTTCGGCAAGTTTTCAGGACTAAATTTAAAAGTGATTTTTTTTTTAGTCCTCAAAATAATGTACAAATGGGTGAATGTTGACTTTTAGTATTGTGTGATTCTATTCTCCTCTTGTAATGCATCGCACAATGCACCTCTTTTCTGGTTGTGCACCATGTCTAGCGTAATTGGTACAAGGAGACTTCAGGTCTATTGCTGGAGGGAAAATAATGTACTACTAAAATTTTTCCTCATATTGATTTTTACCTGTTCCATAGAGCGTTCCTTCCCGACCCACCGCTCTCTGATGGGGGAGAGTCCAGAAGCCATCGAGGGTCAGGCAAAACTCTTCAGGGTCCTCATCGCTTATGCCAAATACAGCCCACAAGTTGGATACAGCCAAGGTAATGAACTGAATGAGTGGTGTTGTATGATTTTACTGTATACGTTTATGGGATTCCAATAAAAAGTTGTTTGCTTCCCAGCAAATAATGTTGAGGTGATCATCACCAGGTTGTTGTCTCTGTTCTAAATACTCAGGGGAAGGACAATTATTGTCATTTGTCATTGTGTTACCTCACTCATCTTGTTTATTTTAGACATTTTTTCTGTCATCTGAAGAGGGATATCTGCATTACATGATGTGACCACTTGATGGCAGCAGATGGCTCTTAATATAAACAAGTATTACACCCTCCTCAGGAGTTTTCACTGAAATCTTTTTCACATTAATTACACATGTTCTGTGACATTATCTACTTTGGGCTTCTTAATGAGATGTGTTTGAATTTATTTTAAACATTTACTAAAGGTTGAAATTTGAGGAAAAGAAATCAGTCAAATCTGGGTAAAATTGGATTGGGAAAATAGATAGGTATATAGAAACTAAATGATTGTAAAATGACCATAAGCCCAAAATACAATTATTTTGTACATACTTGCCAAGGATTATGTATCTGTATTTTATTTTTTACATTTTTTTCCTTGTGTGGAAATAGTGTGTCCTGTATCTTAAATGTTTTTAATGCAGTATATTAAACACCCGTACCCTTTACTGTAGGAAATGCAGTATTTATTTGTGGAAAAGTCTGCATATGTGTCTCACAGGGATGTCCTACATCGCTGCCGTGTTGCTGATGCAGTTGGGAGAGGAGGAGGCGTTTTGGGCTCTGACAGCATTGTTGGATAAACCCAAATATCTGGCCGAGCTGTTTGACCTCAACCTAACTAAGTAAGAATGGACTTTATTATTTTATATATCACATATTTACATATATGATGACTATAAACAGTCTGCATAATGATTAAAAATAGTGTTATTAATCTAAACTGATTGTGCAGAAGTTTTAAGAAGTACTACAAAGTACTGGATAGAATATATTTTTATTGACTAAATTAAGTATTTAGTGATTTGTACAACATTAAGGGAAATCAAGGAATAATAAATTTTGTTCGTCATTTTTTTTAAGGTTCTTTATGATGTAAACTTCAGAAATATTAATTAGTCAAGAGAAACAGCAACGTGACATGTAGCAACATAACATTGCATGGGTGTCATCAGAGAGGTCTTAGTTTTAATCCCTTGCACTAATACTAAAAAATACTTGGATGAAGTCATTTGTATATGGTCATACGTATGAAAATTCCAACAATACTAACTTTCACCAACTGCATCTGATAATATGTTTAAAGTGTACACTGAAACAAATTTTCCCAAATTTTGTAGCTGTTTTCTTGGAATTGAATGTGGCACAATTACTCTAAACTAACCTAAACAATGCTGTTATTTTTGGTCTGATCAGGGTCCAGCATCAGGTGAAGGTGTTCGACCAGTTCCTGAAACACAGGAAGCCGAAGCTCTCTCAGCACATGGTGAGTGCTGTCAGATTTTCATTTCAGGTCAACTTTTCTCCCACCTGGTTCGTACGTTAAGCCTGATGATACCGTTTAATTCTCTGTAAAATAACACACTGACTAAAAACATGGTACTGATCATGAGAGGACACTAAAAAACTGGGAGGAAGGTATGGTGCTTGGAGGTTTTTGAGACACTCGAAGGGAAAATGCTCCTTAAAACACAATGAAAAGAAAGATCTTTGTGTGTGTGTGTGTGTGTGGCCACATATGGCCAAGTGATGAGTAGTTCATCTTGAAGGGAGAGGCCACTGTAATGTATCCATCAGCAACTGGGCCTCTTCTGTCATTCACTGTATTAGGCTCCAGCCTGGTCATGTTCGGCAGTATTACTGGGGCCACAGGCCTACAGCTATGTTATTTTCTCCCTCCGTCCCTATTGTTACTGAACTATTTTCACTAAGTTCATTTAGTGAACCACACAGCAGACAGGCTTTTTTGCAACTCCAAGTGAACAGAAATAGAATGGCATCTAATAGACAAGGAGATGTTATCATTTAAACTAGCTTTTTGCCAAAATGAATTGTCACAACCTGCCTCGAAAGTTTGTGACAAAAGAGGGAGACCACTCATAGTCTTTCTTGCAGGTCTGATTTATAACCCCTCTGAGCACAGCATGCTCAGGTGTGGTGCATCTGATGAGATCTCACCTCCAACCATCAATTGCCTGAAGCAGGGAGACCACTGCCAGCAAGAGAAAACAAACTAAGGCCAACCCTGAGACGGTCACAAAATACAGAAAAAACATATGTTCAAATAACATGTCAGATCTAAGTATATACAAACATAGGCAGAAGACGTCTGGCAAAAGCCAAAATTGAGAACTTTTTTTTTGGAGAAAAATTGCAAACATGAAGATGTGGTAAATTGCCACTACAAAGTTCAAAGATCACTCTAAACAAACAGGGGGCAGCCTGGGTGACCGCTAACTGCTGCCTTGACCCAGGGCTAAGAGCACCAGTGTTTGCACTGAGCTGAACCGGGCTCAGCAGCCTCACAATAAACACGGCTGAACCTAGACAAACACGGCCTCTGAGGTAACGTTACAGTATCGAGGTGATTTACAGCAGCTCCGACCAGGAGTCTGATAACAGAGACACAGCAGACGGACAGGAGAGATGTGAAGAGAGGAGAGAGAGGAGATCAGCCATCATTAGTGTGCAAAGCAGAAATATTTTCACATCTTAACAGTTGTTGATTGTTGGAACAGTGGAACGACAAACCAAGATGGTTTTGATGAGTTTTGTTTCTGTTGAGTTTGCATGACATTTCTTTTCGATGAGTTAGCAATGGAAAAGAGAGAAATTTGAATTCAGAAGGTGTTTGGTTTTATTTTTCTGTTAAGTAAAGAAAATAGGTGTAAGATTGTTTCCTTTATTGACATTTTTTTAAAGTTATTTTTCTCACAGATTAGACTAAGAGCTTTGTGAAACGTAGCAGACACATCAGTATCATACATCTCCCAGCTGAAACTACAGGGGAATATAGAATCTGGCCTATCCTCTTTTGAGGCACAAAGTAGTATAATGGGGCAGGATGGGCCAAGGTAGCTGGTTAGCATGCTAACTTCAGGAGATATCTCTGCAACACCAGCCTTTCCCATACATTAAATTATTTGTGGCAGCCCACCACAATATCAGCACTGCCCGCCACATATTAATTTTCTATTTTTGCAGCTGTGCGCCCCCCTCTCATTCTCTCTCTCTCTCTCTCTTTCTTTCTGTTTCCCACACATAGAAGTTACTTGGGTGGGCCACCCAGTTATATTAACATGACGAAGTATATTTAGTGACCCATTTTAACATTTTATATACAAGTCTTTTTATCTGTCCGAGAGAAGGCTGTTCGCAACTGATTAACTAGGGGCCAACCCTCGCTCTAATGTTACACCTCTCATGCTCTGCAAAGAAACAGAGAGAGAGAGGTGTACTCTGGTTTTACTTTCCTCCTGTAAATGCACTGACTGTTGTACGGCCTCTCATATTTAAGGCAGGCCTACTTGTGTCCTTGTTTTAAGCTTGTTAGTTACCTGGTTGGTGCGATGTCATTCACTACCACTTTGGTTTTGATAGTTTTATAAGCTAAACAACTACAACAAGCCTCCTCCACACGCGGCTGTCGCAACAGTTGCTCCCCCTCTTTTGCTCTGGAAAACCAATCTTTTGTAAAACACATCGCTACTGGTGAGCCAGCATGAGAAAGTCGCCACCGACACTGATTTAAAAACTCTACTATACTGCAAAATAGAGAGATTTATCTGGTGATCAGCTTAATCAGCATTGTGTGAAGCTAGATAGCTAATTTGACGCTATGCTAACAGAGGATTGACTTCACAGAAACACAACACTCATAGGGTGATAAAAGCACAATGCACCAATCTGCTCCCACAAATGGGCTTTTCTGTCTCTGTTAGGATTTCTGTCTGATGAAGCTCAGGATAAACAGATACAGCTGGAACAAGCTTCTCCATTTTCTTGGCTACCAGGGGGGTGACAAATGTCGCTCTGTTTAAAAGATATTCATGTCCACCAAAGGATGACTTGTGATAAACTTTCGTCCTGACTTTTCATTTAACACCATCATCAGATCAAAGTTTTATTATGTCCAATACTTTGGATTAAGACTAAATACCTGCAAAACTAATGATAATTTCATTAGCCTTAGCTGTACTTTGTGTCATCTGCTGATTAATAAATGCTAGCATGCTAACATGCTAAACTAAGTTGACCAAACAGTTAAATAATCTGTTAGCATTGTCATTATGAGCATGATAGCATGCTTGTGTCAGCATTAGGTCAAAGCACCACTGTACCTAAGCACAGCCTTACAGAGCCAACTGTAGACTCTTAAGGCGCTGGTATAGTTCATCAGAAGTGTTTGCTGGATTTTCAGTCGGCTTCCTGAACCACAAAGTACCATTTTCATCATTATGGTTTTGAAAATGGTGAGCCTTTTTCTGAGCATTCTTCTTAGCCATGTTGCGGTTGATACCTAGTTCTACTCTGTTCAAAATGTTGTGTATACTAATACATTCACTGCTACCATTTGTGCTGCTCAAGTGTCTTAAGGGTTCTTATACTTAATGTTGACTCAGCAGGTCTGGGGGCAAAGCTGCTGTTTTGTAGCACACACACACGCGCACGGGCACAATAGTTGTACCCCTTCACAGTAAAAACCTATTAGAGATCAGCATTTCCTTTGTAATAGAGCTGTTTGGCAGAGTTAAGGCAGGCAAGCTGTAAACAGATACTTGTACATGTGCTGTACCCCCAGGGCATGAACAAACGGAGACCTAGTGCACTTTAAATGTCAGACTTTAACATGAATGACACATAATATTTTAATCTTATTTTGTAAGACATATTTTCACTGTTACCAGTAATGAATATTACACATCAGAATTAGTAAAAAAAAAATTTAAAAATACAAATGCATTGTTTAGCAGAAGTTGGGAAGCTAGTGGTTGTTAATTAGTCTGTAACACTATTTAAAAAGAAAAGAAAGAAAAATTCATTGAACTAACTAATTCACTGTGGATGCTCGCTTCAGTTAGGATTCAGTAAAGGAGTACAGTTGAGAGAAATTGGCAGAGAAACAAGTCCTGAATACAATGTTTGGTTATGCCAAATCAACCCTTCCTGTTTTCCCAACCTCCCTGCAGGAGTCGGTAGGAGTATTATCAGTCCACTTTGTGATGCCATGGTTCCTCACTCTCTTCTCTTCCCTGCCCTGCTGGGACTCTGTCCTAGCTGTCTGGGATCTCATCATTCTCCATGGTATGTACTCACACAAACGCAGAAATGTATAAGCAGACAAAACACACTGACCTTATTATAGATACATCATTTGCTCACATTCACTCAGTGGTGAGGTGGTATTAATATAGTTCTAATATATACAGTATGTTTATATATTAGGGGTGTAACAGATCACAAAACTTGCTGTTTGGATGGTATCACGGTCTTTGAGTCACGGATCAGATTTCGGATCATCAAAAAGGAATAATTACATAGTTACATTTAAATATGTGCTATTTTGTGCTCTGTCTTTAGTCACCACCATAGATGAATTATTAGTATTATGAATTAATTTATTTCATCTCTTTATTTTATTAAATAAGTATGGTAATATCAGCTCTTAATACATCTGCGGTCACCACTCTGTAGACTCACTCACGCCCACAGTTCTATCTGATTGGTTACACGTCACGAGTAATAGTCTATCGACACGGAAGGCTGCCGTGTTTGACAGAGAGAGACTGGAGCTGTGAGTCAGAGCGAAGGCAGCAGATACTTCTGAAGTTGTTATGAATAACACAATCTCATTATCTACTTCTATGGTGACAAGCATACCCAGTTTCCAAATTACACTACTTAAAATGCCCAAAGACACAGCCAACGGCATTTCACTTAACAGAGGTGAAACTGACGGCTGTTAAATAAGTCGCTCATCGTGCTTCAGAGTAAAACACAGTATGCGACTTGTCTTCTCGATGTTTTCACTGCAGCTCCGCATCGAGATTGAAGAAATTACTTTAAAAAATAACAGTGGTCATAAAACTGTATTTTACACTATGATGGTTAAATTGATCCACGGTGCCAAATCGGGGGTGGGGCGAACCGTACGGATCATGTATCAACAACATTCCGTTACACTCCTAATATATATATTAGGGATGGGCATGAGTACTCGAGTACTCACTCTGGATGTCGGTATTCATTCAACAAATTAGAGATGTGTGAGTCATGAGTCAGTCTTCGATACGGACGACTCTTTTTAATGACTCGGGAGTCACAAATCATTATCGCCATTAACTCGTTCACTAACTTCACAATTGTGCAACTCTTAAGCACTGCGTTTTTCAACTCGGTACCCGCTCTCCCAGCCCGGAGTTCGCCTTCTGGCCTGCCCTGAGCTCGCTCACTCACTCACTCACTCACTCACTCACTCACTCACTCACTCACTCACTCAGTATTACTCGCTCTCCTAGCCCACAGCGGGTGCGAGTGAGTGAGTGTGAGTGATGACTTGATGCTCAGCTGTAAACTCGAGTTACGCTTCTCTGAAACAGCCTGAGCAAGCCCGCAGAACAGCGCCGCCAGCTTTGAAGGCAATTTGACATAGTGGCCAAAACGTGTAATTACAACTTCCTGGTCCAGCAGACAGGGGCCCACAATCATGGGAAAAGAAGCGGCTGTAAACAAACACGGACAGACAAACACGGACGGACAAACCCGCCTTTATTAACACTATAGCAACCACATGCATACAGGCGGCGGCACACACACGATTAATGGCGCCGCAGAATTCGTCCTCCGCGTTTAACCCATCCAAAACGGTGGGATATTTGTTTTGGGCGTCACCACCCTCAGAATTTGATCCATTCGGTCCAATAACATTTCAAAAGTCTAGAAGAGCTGCAGGATTAAACATTTTATCCCATTTAAGTTAGTGAGTAAGTAAGTAAGTGATGAAGTTGCAGGATTGGTCAGTCGAGTGGCTACGTCATCAGGGGGCATTGCTCTTGCCTCGCGCAGCATCGATGGCGTGTGTGTGTCTCTGAGTGAGCTAGAGTGTGGATGGGACGACGGGCTGGGTTTGGATAAGAATTTAGACGTCCTTTTCGGGTTCGGGCTACCTGACATGCTGCTGTGTTGTGCTACGGCCTATTCAGTGCTGAGTCTTTTATTACGTGACAACGCATGAACACAACACAGGCTATTTGTTAAATTCCGGCAGACCGCGGTAAATATTCAGCCTAAGCCAGGGAGAATGGAGGATGTCAAACCAAACTTGTCATCAGGAAAGTTTGAAACTGCCGAAAACCATGCAGGAAAGTCGACGGTATGGAGGCATTTCGATTTAGTCGTCAGTGCGGATGATAATGGAACAGTTGGTTTTGTGAAGTCTATGTGTGCTGTGCATGCAGTGTGTGTGTGTGAGTGTGTGTGTGTGTGCGCGTGCGTGCGTGCGGTGTGTGTGTGTGAGTGAGTAGCAGCAGCCATGCCATGTGTAATCAGAGTAAACAGACAAGCTGTATCTAGGATAACAATGACTGCATGTCAGGTAACAAACGTCGGGGTTGTTTCTGTCCACTCTCTCCTCGCTATACGTCTGTACGTTCACAAAGTGACTCATTGTGTTTATTCCTCCAGAAGCTCCGCTCTGCCCCCGCCCCTCTGTCCGTAAGCTCCCCGGAGCTCAGCAGCTGTCTGCGGGCGAGCGGTGGCTCTGTCACCCCGCTCTGCACTCTGCAAAGCCCCG
>JBBPCS010072272.1:0-16299 GCA_037974645.1 Hollardia meadi
ACACACACACACACACACACACACACACACACACACACACACACACACACACACACACACACACACACACAGTGGGGAGGAGTCCTGACATGCACAAAGCACAGAGGTTTTTAATTATTAGCTTAAGTTGCTTGGCTGATGGTCGATGTTCTAAAAGCCCTGTACAATACAACTTTAATAGCACTGGCAACATAGTATACACATGCACACACACGCACACAGAGCCATTTTCTCCTCCCTTATTTGCAATGTCTAGTTTCTCTGTCTCCTTCACTTTCTGTCTCGACTTCTCCTTCGTCTGTCTGCATGCTCTGTAGCCGAGGGCTAAAATCCATTCTCTCCCTCATAAAACAAGTGGAAAACACACAAGCAGTTATTGTTCTGTGTGAACAACTATCATCAAACTAACAAGCAACACAGAATAAGTGTTTCACTCACACACTTATATCATGGCATCAACAGTGTGGTCCCTGCATGTGTATTTATGCGTGTGCATTTGAGTAGATGTACTTTAGTGTGTCCTATGCATTGTGAGATCTGTTAATATATCAAGCCAAACACACTGTACTGTGTTTTAGTACACAGTGTGTGTGTGTGTGTGTGTGTTTTATTATTATTACTATCATTATTATGATTATTACTGTTCAACCAGTCATCATAAGATTGTTCCAATATCAAGTGTACTTTTGAAGAACATTATGATGTCACAGTGAAGTTGACCTTTTGACTTTCTGGCAATAAAATGTCATCACATTATCATTGTATCGTATTAGTCGTTTGTGTGAAATTGTATCATAATTAGCTCATGCACTCTTCAATTATGGCTAAAAACAGTGACCTTGACCTTTGACCTTTGACCACCAAAATATAATCAGTTCATCCTTGAGTCCAAGTGTGTGTTTGTGCCAAATTTGTGAGATTTCCCTCAAGGCGTTCCTGAGATATTGTGTTCACAAGGCCAAATATGTGTATTGCAAGGTGACAGTGACCTTTGACCTTTAACCATCAAATTCTAATCACTTCATCATTGTGATTGTTTGTGCCAGATGTAATGAAATTCCCTCTGGGTGTTACTGGTATATTGCTTTCACAAGGGTGAGGTCACCCTGACCTTTGACCTTTGACCACCAACATCTAAATAGTTCATCTTTGAGTCCAAGTGAACGTTTGTGACAAATATGTGGGTTTTCCCTCAAGGTGTTCCTGAGATATTGTGTTCACAAGGCCAAAACCCATTTTTGTGAGGTCACAGTGACCTTGACCTTTGACCTTTGACCACCAAAATCTAATCAGTTCATCCTTGAGTCCAAGTGAACGTTTGTGCCTAATTTGAAAAGATTCCCTCAAGGCGTTCTTGACATATCGTGTTCACAAGAATGGGATGGACAACCCGAAAACATAATGTCTCCGGCCATTGGCATAAAAATAACAGTAAAAAAAAGACTCACTAAACTGCAAATGTTCAGACTCGCTGCTGCCAACTACTGCATGTTGAGCTGAGGCACAGTCAGAGACACCGAGCCCCCAACCATAAAACTGTTGGCACTGTACATTTCTGCAAAGCGACATCTTGTTTTTTTTATGTTTCATATGTATCATATCAACAATTGTACAATATGTGTAAAACAACGTTTCTACAATACACGTTACAGTTTTAACATATCCCTGGCTTGCAGAAATGTACAACATTTATTTTGCCGATTGGGTTGGAATCCCTTGTGTACGGTGGCCCGGACAGCTCAACGCACTGCAACTTAAAACACATGCGAATAGACAAAACACTAGCAAATTAAGAAAACATCTTCATCAATTTGACAACACGTGTACCGCAAAAACTCACAATACAACCAAACAGAGAAACACGCTGCAAGTAGCACAGATGACAACAGATATTGATGTTTCTAGGGGACACTAAAAAGTGATGGACACACTGGACATGCTTATTTTGCTAAATTATTGAAGTTGGCTACTCAGTGGTGTTGGAAAATATCATGATGGCTCGGTGTGTTTTTTGTGGTATTATTTAAATTGGCAGGCAAATAATAAGCAAAATGCAAAGGCTAGGTTAACAACAGATATCTACCTGCTAATATCTGACTCATACCATCACAACATTAAAATAAGAAGAAGCAAACTTACATTTTAGTAAGATACAGGTGTCCATCACTTTTTAGTGTCCCATAGAAACATTCATATCCATTGTCATCCATTGTGCTACTTGCAGTGCGTTTCTCTATTTGGTTGTGTTGTGAGGGTTTTGCAGCGCACGTGTTGTCAAATTGATGAAGATATTTTTTTAATTTGCTAGTGTTTTGTGTATATGTGTTTTCTTAAGCTGCAGTGCGTTGAGCTCTCTCGGCCACCGTACTTATGTGACGTAAACTGACGCGATGTGTGAAGAAAAAAAGCGTTGTGAAAACGGCTACTTCTTTCTGCCTTTATGTCTTGTAAAACACATCAAATCCTTCATTAACTTTTCAAATGATCATGTTCAGGAAACATTAAGTATGATTTTATTAAAAAAAAAAAAAGTTCCTCTTTAAGAATCACTAATACTCATCAATAAAGGGGTCCATATAGTTTACAAGAATTCATAGCCCCTCTGTTGCTCCAGTAGAGTGACTCCAAACCAGGGGTGCTTCTGCTGTTGCCAGGGGGTACATGGAATGATTGTAGCTAACTAATTTGAAAAATTTGAATTTATGAATTGGTTAAAAAATACCGCCACATACTGAGTCAGTTATAACAATTCATTTAGGTGATATTGCAATTAATAATGCAGGAATACTAGTTAGTGAGAGAGCAGAGGAGGTGAAATAGATCACAAACAGTAATAGATAAATGGTTGAACATCCAGCTGTTGCCACCCCATGTAGCTGTAATATGAATGACTGAAAATTAGATCCACTTATATGATTAAAAATTCAATAACATCCAGTTTAAATTAATTCTAATGAACACATTTGGAATATAACTAGTGGTGATGATGAAGAAGAGGTACTTCAGATTATTGGATTGGGCTGTGTGGGTACATTTACCAAAAAAAGGTTAGGAACTGCAGTACACACACACACACACACACACACACACACACACACACACACACACACACACACACACACACACACACACACACCATTTAATCACTGGTATTTGTTGATGATGACACAAAAGGCAATTTGCAATTATGGGATTAAATTATGGGCGGGACGTTTTAATCCAATGTTGAAACTACTAACATTCACTTTGTGTAATAGCATTAGCTCCAGGCTGAATTGCCCTTCTGTATTATTGTAATGTTGTAAAAATGTTGAGTTTTAACCTGGTGTCCATGCCCTTCTGTATTATTGTAATGTTGTAAAAATGTTGAGTTTTAACCTGGTGTCCATGTTGGTTGCAACACACCAGCAATTTTCACACGTTTACATTTGAGGCGTAACTCTGCACTGAACCTCTCAACTGAACTTCATCCTCGTTAAAAAAAAACAAAAAAAAAAGTTAAAACCCTCAGGATATTTTGCACAATTATATGATGATGTTTAGTATCCATTTCAGTCCCTCAACCATTTATTTATATTAACTTTAAAGCTGCCCTAATCTATTTTTTGTTACTCATGGCAGACCCACTGACAATAATCATCCAGCTCTGCAGCCTCCCTCAGCTCTATGGACTGTTTCAGCATCTGTCAATTTTGAGGTACTTTACTTGAGTATTTCCATTTTCTGCTACTTCCACTCAACTACATTCTGGAGGCAAATACTCCATTTATTTGATAACTTTAGTAACTAATTACTTTGCATTCAGATTATTCAGTGTTGAGAGGCTATTACTTGTGAGGTGTAACCAATTAGATCTGTGTTGCGGGCGGGATGAGTGAGACCACAGAGTGGTGACTACAGACAGAGAGAGTATGCTGCATCAGAGCCAAAGAAAATAGAGGATTTTTAAATTATTTTATCTGTAATCTGACAAAAAACTCACTGATACCAATGATCAGAAAGATGATAAATAACGACCAGGCTGATAATCAAATTATCCTTTAAAAAAAAACCCCAAAACAGTGTATTTGATATTATAGCTCCCAAGTTCAGTGAGAAGCTTATCGAGTTTAACATTACAACAAATCATGATCAAACATTCAGCACTTTGTTAAAGATGTGGTCGAAAGCTCCAGAAAAAGCTGGCAAGTCGACTTTGGGTTATTTGTTTTTTGTTTTGGGCAAACTATTCTAGTTTAGTTAAAGGGACAGTTCACCCAAAAATCAAAAACACATGTTTTTCCTCTAACCTGTACTGATAAACAATCTAGATGGATAAATAGCACTACAGGTAAGAGGGAAAGTATGTATTTTTGATTTTGGGGTGCACTGTCCCTTTAAGACTGAATATGGCAAGTTTAAAATATTTCACAGAGAACATCTGCTATTTTACTTTTACAAACTTTTTACTTTTATTGATCAAAATAGACTCAACTATACAGAGCTGTTCTGGAGTCAGTATGTCAGAGGAGACCAACAAACTGAAAACAATTGAAACAATAACAGACTGTCATTCAACATTTGGCACCTAAAGTGAAGTGGCCTCAGTCCTGTCAGATGACGTTTGATTGGAGGTTTCTGATGCGCTGTGTGGATTATCAGTCTGCTTTGGAACAAGAAGATACTTGACCGCCCAGTGCAGCCACGATCCAGCAACTTTAAACTGACTGCAGTCCTGCAGGTTCTGTCCGGACACTTGGTAAGAGTAAGAGAATGGCCTGCCGTTGCTGTGAACACTGGGAGTCCTCCTCGAGACAGTCCCTACAGTTTGAGCCTGTTGGTGACAGCTGTCCTCTTGGGCCCTGGAGCCTGCCTGAGTGTCAAAGAGCCAGGATGGAGGACTCCCGCTGATCTGAGCGTCCTCCTCTTCCTCATCCACTAAGACGGTGAGTGCTTCTGGTGGGGGCTCACTTCTCTTTCTCTTTGCCTTTCTATATTTTCTCTCAACAGTCTCCTCCACGTCCTTCTCCAAACTTTGGCTTTCTTGGTCCAAAGGTGTAACTTTTTGTTGTGCTGTGTCGGTGCGGAGTTCATCTGTGGCAGGCAGCTTGTTTGATGGTCCAGTAAAGGGTTCTGGAGTGCTCACAGAAGCTGAGGTTGAAGAGCCGGCAGTGGTGGGGAGGCTAGATGAGTGTGGTGTTTTCTGGTAGGGCGGGAGGTAGCTGTGCTCTGATGTCTGCTGGGACTCCTTCGAGCTGTGGGCGGGCAGCTGTGTGCTGGTTACGATGGCAGCATGATCAGGCTTGGATTCAGCAGCAGTGGGATTGTGCAGGAAGTGGGTTGGTGTTGCTTCAGGGGACGCATCGGAGGACGAGGAGGTGTCACATGGCGGAGTAAAAATGTCCCAAGGGTTGGATAAAGGTCTGATGTCTCCGTAAATCATCTCTGCGATCATGTCCTCATGCAGCATGCCGTCCTCCGCAGAAAGAGGGGAGTACACACTGGCGGAGCAATCTGTCTCTACAACTGCCGGCTTGCCTATTTGCCACTCTGTGTCATCAACAGAAGGCTCTGTGGTCTCTGTGGAAGGTTTGCAGACTTGTGGTAAATTTATCTTTCTGTCCTCAGAAGCAGCAGGAAGCTCATTTGGTGTCCTGCTTCCAACATTCAGCGCTGTTTGCAGCTGCAGAGCATCTTCCTCTGGGATGAGCAGACACTTTAGGGGGACACTGAAAGATTTCCCTCCCTTATATCTGACCCTGTCAACATCCCAGCTCGTGACGGTGGATGTGTGTGTGTGGGTCACCAATGAGGTGTAAGTCGAGGTGGAGGGCTGCGGGCTCACAGGGCAGCTGCACACTGTCATCAGTCTCTCCCTAACATCATCCAGAACAGCCTGCATGCAGTCATGCTGCCACTCTCCAAGCAGCTCTGACAGGTCAAACCCACACTGGCTTGCCTGAGAATCCTGCACCTCCTGACTCAGCAGGACCCTCCATGTTTTACAGATCTTCACCCTGACGGAGGGCAGTGTCGTGCAGCAAGGGGTGTTGTCTTTGACTGGACCGGCTGCAGTCGTAGCCAGCTCTCCAACTGATAAGATGAATCTGCATTTTGTCTGTTCCTGGGCCATGTGAAACTGCAGCCGGTAGTCCTGAATGCACACCGTGGTGTTGACCAGACTGGTGAAACTCTCGCGGTCCTCCTGATCTTGAAGATGCTCCCAGGCTGATGCAGTGAGAATGGCAGGGATCTGGAGCACTCCGTCAGACAGGAAGAGCAGCCCTGTGGGGCTGTCAGAGCCCTGAGCCTGGGACTGAGACATCTGCCCCACACCGATGACATGAGCCTTCAGCCGCCCGCTGCTGCCCCCCTCCTGACTGCCATAGCTGAGGATCAGATTCTCTATCCATGGAGACAGTCTGCTCCGAGGAGCTCGAGGCATGTTTGTAGATTCAAACTGTGTGTCTCCAGTCACCCTCCGTCAGGCAAACATTTACGATAGTAAGTAGTAGTAGTTCCTCCATCATAACATTCCCCATGAGGCTAGAAACGAAAGATATAACATATGAGCTGGTATAAACTACAAATTTGTTGGTTTAACACGATCTTTTTTATAGTTACTTTATGTCAAACTTTAAGGTTAAATTGTGGGAAGAAGTAAAGCGCGAAAAACTTGGACAATCACATTAACACTACTTATATCGCCACTAGTTTTACAGCAATGCCGCACGATTCCCACTTAGCTAGCAGCGCACAATAAAAGCATAGCGTACACAAGTTAGCTAGTTCCCACTATTACCTTTATGAAATCCAGCGCAAAATAATTATACTGTATTTATGGTTATCCAAAATTATGGCGGCGACAGTTGTTTCAAGTTACCGAGAGATAGCAGTGGATACAATGAAGACGAGTTTTCCTTCCAAATAAAAGCGCAAATGTCACTAACGTTATGTACTCTTGCACCGACCAGTAACTCATGGACCCGAATATATATCTATAGTCTGTGAAAATAAGATTTACTACTTCGTTAATTGTATTACTCATTCATATTACTAAAACGTATACCTACACAATACGAACTGGGGAAGGTTTACTCACACCGGAAATACAGTTTGGTGGTATTCTCGATAAATTTATGATGTCAGGTTGGTTTTATGGTTTCGTTCCGCTTATTTTTGATTCTCACGTTTTAGATTCATTTCGAAATTTAGACAATGAAAACGCGAAGAAAATATATCGTTCGTTAGTTTATAATGACAAGTACACAAGACAATGCATATAACTGAACTAATATCCGCTACACAAGTAATTTATCCACTGTTCTGTTGGTGTAAAGGTTGCTCCTGAAGTATTGGGACGTTGTTTGTCTGCACGGTTTCCGCCTCGCTGATGCTGCATTCAGGTGCCACAGCAATTCTACACTCTAAATGGCTGTGATAATAACAGGCCTGTTCTGACCCAAATCCGTTAAAGCTATGCAACTAGTCGATTGTCTTGGATTTTCTGAGAGCTTTGATCACAAAACGGTGTCTTATATGAATAATTTTGTTTAGTGTTCAGTTGTAAATGTAGCACACACACACTCACACTTACAATTACATATTAACTCGTGGATTTCGTATTTACCATATTTACTTTGACATTGAATGCAGCATAATACGACTCCTCGACTCGCGTCCACTTACAACATTTTTGCATGGCGTGACTCAGAAATGTACGTTTGCTAGGAACAGCCAGTACACACTCAACAAAAAAACCCGCCTTTTTAGTGTTAAGGTAAGACTAGTGTGCGAAGTTGAACTGTTAAAATGAACAGCCTGACAGATCAAGTTTAAACCATTGTTTCTACACAGTGCACGGCTCAAGCCTACGTTTATGTGTCAGTAGCTTTACCAATTTTCGAGGAATTTGGCTAACCAAATTAGTCTACTGTTAGCTAAGTTACCCCTTTCCCCTGCTGAATTGTAAATAACATTTGTAGCGACATTATCTCGTCTCTGACATAGGAACTGCTATTTATCGACGGTTGTTTTGCTACGAGCCAAGCCCTTACGTACCACTTCCTCCAGCAGCTTCGCCAAACTTAATTTAGAAACATGTCAGTTTAAGATTCGTAAGACGGAATCATCATGATTTTTCACAGTAGTCGACATACAACTGATTCAGCTACATTTTGTTAACCCAGCACAGCTCGCCACTGTGGTGTTTGTAGTAGATATAATAGGGGAGTAGCCTAAGACCCGATTGTTAAATCCAATTTTTGAAATGCAATAAGTACTGTCTTTTGTCTTTAGTGCAAGCCGAATTGAATGTTCCCTGTTAATTTGATCAAAGGCAACCGTAGAGATGCCCCATTCTGAGTGTGAAGCCGGTTCGAAGGTTTCGGACCCACAACATTCCCAGAAACTCCTCAGGGTCCTTCGCACCTTCTGGCAAGAGCAAAGTTTCCACGATGCGCTGCTGGTGGTCGGTGGAGAGGAGCTTCCTGTCCAGAAAAACATCCTGGCTGCTGCTAGCCCTTATATCAGGTCAGTACATTTGGGAGCAACACATGGGTGTGTCCACTTTAAGAATAGCAATACTGTACTGCTGACTTCAGGTTTCTAGTTTTTGTTTTCATGTTTGTCATATTCAGTTGTGTTACTGGTTTTCTGTTAGGACCAAGCTACACTACAATCCTCCAAAGGAGGATGGGTCTACATACAGAATTGAGCTGCAGGGGGTCTCCATGCCCACCATGAAACAGATCCTGGACTACATCTTCAGTGGTGAAGTAAGTGTGGAGGCTTTAAAAAGTGACATGCTGCATGATATGGCAAGCATGGGTCATTTTTTCCTGCCAGCTCTAATATGTTCTAGTGGGTATCCATGTGGCCTGTATTGCCCCACCTTTCTCTTTGTATCAGCAGCTGCATGTGTTTGTGTGTCTGTCCTTCACACACAGATCGCTTTGAGTGAAGAGACCATCCAGGACATGGTGCAGGCATCTGACCTGCTCCTCATGACTGACCTCAAGTCTCTGTGCTGCCAGTTCTTAGAGAGCTGCATCACTGCGGAGAACTGTATCGGCATCCGGCTCTTCTCTCTGCATTACTGCCTTTACCATGTCCACTATGCAGCCACTGAGTTCCTGCAGACACATTTTGGCGATGTGGCACTCACTGAGGAATTCAGGGAGCTTCCCCCGGATCGGCTCTGTGAGCTGCTGGCCATGGAGAAACTGAACATAGGCAACGAAAAGCACGTCCTGGAGGCTGTGGTGCGATGGTTAGCACATGATCCAGAGGACCGCAAGGTAGGTGATGCTCACTTCAGGTTGTGTGAAGATAAAAGAGGTTATGAAAAATGTAGACTGGCAACTTTTTTGCCAGTGCTGCTAATTAGAAAAATAATACATTTTACTGAAATGAAAGTTAAAAACATTTCAGTACAGTTCTGTGTTCAGATTGGTTATTATATGAAACTTTCAATGAAAAGACAAGGAAATACACCACAATGTTGGAGTAAAGGTCCTTTTAAGGGTAGATCAGGATATTTACCTTTTCTAGTTAACTATAAAAAAAATAACTAAATCAATTTTTTTTTTAATAGTTACCTATAACTAAAACTAATTAATTATTTTCATCATCGACTAAAAGGATTCATTGTTGTCGAATTAGTTGGCAACTACTTTCGATCAATAAATCGATTAATTGTTGCAGCTCTAAGTTGAGCAGAACTTATTGGTAGTTAAAGTTTTATAAACCAAATGGTTTAGACAATAAGCTGGACTGGACAAAAAAAATACAGACGCTCTGTACAAGAAAGGTCAGAGCCGCCTGTATTTTCTCAGGAGACTCAGGTCCTTCAACATCTGCAGAACCATGCTGCAGATGTTTCATCACTCTGTGGTGGCCGGCGTCATCTTCTACGCTGTAGTGTGCTGGGGCAGCAGGGTGAAGGCAGCTGACGCTAACAGACTCAATAACCTCGTCAGGAAAGCTGGTTCTGTCTTGGGAGTAGAACTTGAATCTTTGGCGGAGGTGTCAGAGAGGACGATGCTGAGGAAACTCCTCGGTATCATCGACAATGCCTCTCACCCCCTGCATGCCACACCGGAGTCATATCGGAGCACCTTCAGCCGTAGACTGAGGCCACCAAGGAGCACCACAGAATGCCACAGGAAGTCTTTCCTACAAGTGGCAATCAAACTACTTTTACTAATAATACTAATAATACTGAAAATACTTTTACTTAACTTATCTTACTTCTATTGTTATCTATTTTATTTTTTATACTTCACTTATATTCTATTGTTTTTATTTCTATTGTTTTTGTTTTTGTCTTATTCTTTTTTGCTGTATTTTGGAGCAATCAGGCACAAGAATTTCCTTCAGGATTAATAAAGTTCTATCTTATCTTATGTAACTTGTGTTACAAGCCTGGTGTGCACGTAACTGGGCAATTCGAACCTAACAAGAATGCATTTATGTATGTCTTAAAATAAACAAAACCAACTGTAGGTGCGATTGCACTCTAAGATGCTAAGCTGTGCATAAACAGAATGTGTGTGTGCTTTCTGCCCTCAGACTCAAACTGGAACTGCAGGACTGCGTCTGATGCTTTATGGAGACAAGCTAATCCATGAGCTGCAGGCTTCAGCTGCCATTGCCACTCCGCCAGGCAGAGAATAATTACATTTTAAATGGCTGTGCAAACAACAGCCACCACATTAGTGTGTTAATTCAGGCCAATCACTTCAACTAAAGAAAAAAAAAATCGAAATAACAAGAGGAAGCCCTGCCTTCATTCTGGCCCCACAGACTGATGAATGCACAGTTGTCTCCCATGCCTTGGGTGACCATTTATAACATTTGATTATTTATTTATTTCCCTACATCTGCATAATCATTTTGGCTATAGGTCATATTGCGAACAAGATGGGGAGCTTAGAATAGCATGCATTATTCATGATTTGCAGGATATAGTGGGTGCCAGAGGTTTACAAGATATGTGAGTGAGATTTACCAAATTCATTCTTTTCTGTATCACACAAAAGCTTCTTGGACTGGGAGTACCTGGGACACCAGATAGAGCACAAAGTGTGTAATGAAGAAAATGGCAAAAAGATGAGGTAACCTAGATAAATAAATCTCTGTGCCCGATCCGTGCTGTGCGCTCACTCAGCCCCATTTGAACCAGACCGTTTGACTTCACAGTGAAATCTCCCCTTGTGTGAGGTGGATTTATTGCCTGTAGTGGCAAATGATAAGGAGATAACTTGTGTAATAATAAACTAGCGCAATAATAAACTTGCGCTATCTACTCCTCTCTATCAGCAAGTTAAAAATACTGAATATCCTATCTGTAAATCTTCATGTTAGGAGCTTAGTCTGCGGAAAATGTGGGAGAGAATCAGTGACAGAGTGTGCCTCGTCATCTTATTATACATATAAAATTGGAAGGAGGTATCTTTACGGCAGATATCACAGAGTCATCTATGCTCTCAATATTGCAGTTGTCTTGACTCATCGTGCTATACACTCAAAAGACAAGGGGGTGCTGCTCGTGTGTGTGTGTGTGTGTGTGTGTGTGTGTGTGTGGATGGATGGCGTGATGGGAGAGCAGTAGATCAGAGATAAATGACTTCATTAAAGTGTAAGTCTCAGAACGCTGGAATGAGCCACATCTCCCTCCTCTGTGCCACTGCAGATTATGAACTCCATAAATCAATACATTTCTGCAAAAGGATAATGTTTCTCTGCCTGCTACATCCAACCTCCAACAGTGGGGCTGACACAGCGAAGGACTTTCACATTCTGTTGTGATTTCTGGTTTGAGAGGATGCCGGGGATGCAGGGGTGTTGGTTTCGGGTTTACACAGCATTATGTTGTCAGTAAACATGCTCAACAGGCACTGAGAAGTGATATGTTTTCGAGTCGGGATCACTCATGAAAGTGGTTCAACTTTGAGGATTTATCTTGGCAACGAGTCTTGATTTCAGATGGTGCTGAGACTAAATGACACAGGGTTTCCCACTTTAACACATGAAGCCTGATTTTTCAGATTTTCTCTTTTATTAAAAAAAACAAAAAAACAAACAATGTTGATTTGATGTCAATATGTCTATCAATAGATCATTTTCACTGTCTATTTTTGCTAGGCACACCACTGGGAGGCTACATTGCTTTTCTGGCCTCCCTGTCATCCATTAATTCCTGATAATGGACACGTCGTTGGGCATTATTCTGGCAAAAGACACGTTTTTTTCCTTTAACTATATTGTATATGTATAATTACAAAGTCAATGCTGATTGAACAATGATAATAACAAAATCTGCATTATCACTTCAATTCATACACATTTTGTCTACCACCGGGCATGAAGTCTTTTAGGAAATGAAGACTTACTGGCAATCGAGTCAGGCTGGCAGCCTGGCAGCAATTCTGAAGAAAACAACGCCAAACAATAATACCACTTGGAAAAGCTGAGGGAGGGGTTGTCTGTTTCCACTTTTAGAAAGGATATCCGTGACGCTACTGGAGGCCTCAGTATTTTTTCCGACATTGGAATCAGGGGGGCTGCATATGATCATTTTTCTAATTTCCCACCACAAAAATCCAACGACTACACTGACTTTAAGCAGTTACAGTACTTGTCAACTACATCCGTCAATTTTGTGTGGATAGTAACAGTTACATGAAAGCTTCTGGAAAGGTATGACTGCAGCAATAGATTTGTCTTTGATCAGAAGGTAAACAATAGAAATATGGCATTCATGCTTAAAAATCTAGCAGGAATGTGTGCTTGAATGTATTTCACTGGCTAACACTGTGCCTTGCTGGGTGACATCACGTTGCATTGTGGCAAAAGTTAAGCCAGGTTAAACTTTTTTGCCAGTTTTTTTCCCCATGATGCACCCTCCACACATACGGCTGGAAATTGCCATTTGGGTCTGGATGTGGTCTTGATGTCCATAAAGGGCACTACTTCCTGCATTGAGACTTAATATTGGCATCAGACTTGAATTGTGAATTGTGGAATAGTTCAATGTTAACGTAAATCCTAAGGATAGTGGGGTCTAATCTGGGTCTGGGGTTTGCTATTTGTAAAACATTTCTGTCGGCACATGAATGAACACTGTAATGTGGCTGTTGTTAGTCAGACACATTTCAGGTCAAATCAAACAGAGTATTGGAGTTTGCGTGCAAGGATACAAACAAAAGTGGAGGGCATGCAACTTTAAGAGACAGCAGGAAAAAAAAATCCCAAATGCTTACTCAAAACTGGAACACAATTCATCTTTCATCTTAAAACATCTTGCGAGCAGACATGTGCCTCTCAATAGGCCTCATGACTTAAAGGTTGACTTTCCGATTAATTTCTCATTCAAATTTTTTCGTGCTCTCACAGTAATATTGAAATTAATGAACTCTTTTTTTAATGAAAATATAAAACTGTCTGACAGGGATCATGCTGTTATCCTTGTGAAGGGGATGTGAAGAAGTGACTAACTGTGATGCATCAGTGCCAGAGAGAATGAGTAAAGAATTTCATCTTTCAAATTAAAAACACCCTGGAGGACTTCATTTCTGCCACAGTCATGGTGCCACTGCTGGACAAACATTTTACATCGACCGGCAGTTTTTATAGTCTGTCATTTATGTCCCATGATGCAATGCCAGGTGTCTTGTACAATTTTAGGACAACCACAAAGTTTTATTGACATATGGCTCCCACAAAATGCCTGAGTGATTTTTCACATAACTGCTTCACGTGGACCAAGAAAGTTTGAAAACAGACACCAATAGACACAGAGAATAAAACTGCAAGACGTTCTGTTTGGAAGCACAGATGATCTGGTCTGATTAAATGTAAGAGATCCATCAAGGGAATGCATGTGTTAATGTTAGTGACATTCTTTTGAATAAAAACTGAATTTATTTTCTCTTCTCGTATTGTTTTTATGTTATCTCTAGTTGGTAGTGGTCGTGCACTAAATTTTCCCCCATCAATCATGACACAAACAAAAACGCACTGAGTGAAGTAGCTGTTTAGAATATGAGCCCTCAGGTGCATGCAACTAATATTCAAGTTTATATGCTTCAAATAGCAATATGCACGGCCTGGTTCTTCCTGATTAGAAATAAATAGTAGCTGACAGCAGAATGCACCTGCTAAGTGGCTGCACTTAACACAATGTTCAGATGTGACAAGTAAGTAGGCTGAGCATGTAAATCATATGATAAATAAACATGATACAATAATGTACAGGAGAATTCTTGACCTTTAATACATTTCATATTATTTTCAGACTGGATGTCCTTGACAACAGTGGGGAGAGATTTTGGATCCGATGTGAGCGTTTTGCTCACAGGATCAAATTCATAATCAGTGCCTATTTTCCTGACATAGGAGTTTATGCTATCTTAAGCCTGGCTCTGGGGATAGCAAAGTCGGTCTGTGTCAGTCCAACACTCTGGTTCATACTGAAATCTCAACAGTTGGATTACCATGAAATTTGGTGGAAATTCATGGTCTCCAGATGAATCCTGCTAACTTTTAAGATCTCGAAAGGCAAAATGAAAACTGAAGCCAATACCAAAAACTGCAGTTCCATGAATGGCCACTTGAGGCTAGCTCCAAAAGCAATTCAGTCTTCTTATATCCTTCTGTATTTGGTTATATTTACTAAATACACTTTACATATTTCCGTTCAGCTTGCGGTCCAATTGTTCAGAGGTTGCATTAACAGAATATTTTTCGTCATTGACTGAAATTCTTGAATGACAATGATGGAAAAATCTGAAGTCTGTTCCATCATTTTGACATATTAGAATACTGAGGACAATCTACCGTAATGTTAAATGATTAAGAAAAACACTATCAATAGCCACATGCAGACCAGCTGTAAATAGCAAAAGTAACTAAATCTATCACAAAAAGATTCCCTTTGGAGGATGTGGGCATCATCGCTGACCTCGACACCGTACTCAGGTCATCTCACTATGCAATTGCTGACATGTTGAAGAGCTACAGACTAAAGAACTGCATATTTTAACTGTAACTATCTAATTCAGTAATTTCATAGACACAGTGATTAAGTGCTGTCCTGTCTTTCCCCTGTTTAACTGCCACTGGTGATTCAGGTCACAAAATATTTAAAAGCTTCTTTGTTGGCAAATCCACTGTCTTTGGCATTGTGCCATTTGTTGCAGATGCAACTGGGATAGTTTGGTTGAGAAGTTCATGCCTGTGCCAAACTAGAATGAGTGGCAAACAATATGTTCGGAGATGGGACTTTCCACACTGTGTGGGCGCAATAGATGGCAAACATAGTCATTAAGGCACCTGCAAATTCAGGATCCCACTACTTTAGGGACAGTTCAGTGCTTCTTGCAGCTACCTGAGGGGGCTTATGGGAGGGGCAGTGACAGTTGAATTCTCTCAACATCTGAGTTTCAAGCATTGCTCTACTGCCATGCTTGAAAATGCTGAGTGTCTGGGACCTGTTCTTTATGTCTTTGTTGGCGATGAATCATTCCCTCTGCAATGCAACATAATTTGTCTATTCCCTAGAAGATCCATTCACATCGACTCTCAGCAGATCTTCAACTACCACCTGTCCCATGCACCAAGGATTGTGCAGAATGCCTTGGGCTTGATGGCTTGCAGCTCAGTCTCCCGCTGAGCCCTGACAATGCAAGGACACATTCCACGTGACTCCAGTGGTAACCACAGATGGAAGGGTTGGGAGCAATTATTCCTGTCAAGAGAATCTTTTCTGTAAGGGAGGTCATGATGGAGTATTTCAACTCACCAGCTGGTGCTGTAGCTTTGCAGAATGACTGTTTCTGAATAAGCAGTGGTGTAAGATGTATGAGGATTACAAGGAGTACAAGTATGCAAGTATAATCAGCAAAATCTACTATAAACTAACAGTACATCTAAATACTCAAATACCGTACTGAAATTTGTTCTTATGCACAGAACTTGAGAAAATGTTGACTGACTCATTTGCCTCATTTCACCACACAAGGGTCACCAAAAAACGTGCAAGAGTCAAAACTTCGCTTTGTGCGTGAAGATTGTGTGGCAGTTAAGATTGTTTTTTAACTTTTTTTTGTCAAGGTTCCATGTCACTCTTCGTAAATATGATATTGTCACTTTGATAAATACATCATAATAACACTATACAAGATTGGTGAAATAGTGAATTAAGGTGACCAGATTTCTGAAATGAAAAACGGGGACATTTCCAGTTCGGCGGTCAATATATCATTAAAATATCCAATGTTTTTATCCATGAAATAAAAAAGAGGGACATTACCGTTG
>JBBPCS010072273.1:0-16299 GCA_037974645.1 Hollardia meadi
GCTTTAATGTATATCCAGTTCATTCGCTGAACTTAACCATATCACATAAGTTTAATTTAGGCTTCATACATAAAATGAAAGTAACCCAATTAAGTTAAAGTCACTTAAGTCACTGTTGTACAATATACTTCAATATATTGAGTAAATGGTATGAAAACTGGTTTATTAACATCTACTTAACAAAGTTATGTGGAACCACTTGAAACAACACTTTTAAGTAAATCCAACATATCTTTTTTTTGAGTGTACTTAAAGAACCTCACACGTAGTATGCACACGCAGTTTGATGGCGTTCCAGTTGGGTGCTGGTGCATCTTAATCTGACAGGAACTTATTATTCTCAAAACTATTATGTGTTATGTGATGTTTCTTAGTCTTTATCATTCCAATGTGTACTAGAAAAAAAATGCAATTATGTCAGTTAACTAAATATAATTTATATTAATATTTTTTTTCTAACTGTTACTGTGTGCGTATAAAAGTTTATATAAATATATGCATGTTTTATGTATATTTATATATACATTTGTGTATGTAAGTTTGTGCATGTGTGCATCTTAAAAACGGCAAATATGAATGTGGCTACCTACTAGGGTTGGGCCGGTGTATACATTTTCAAATATTGAGCTATATACTGAACTGGAAGGGTATACCAACTTTTACCACTAGGTGTCACTAATGACTCAGCTGCTCCAGAGTGGATCATAATGGAAACCCATGAATGAGAATGTTAATGGCACCACAACCCTTCAGAACAACTGTGACACATTGTATGTTTATTTCTCACAACCATTCAACTTAACTTATATTTTTCTAAAGTTAAAATAAGACTTCAGCATCGTTCAACTTGAGAAAAGATGAAAGTTGCTACATTTGAAGTGCGCATTGGAACCTTGCAAGTCAATGAGTTTTCTACAATACGTTCCTGCCAATGTTTCACAGTAAGAGCCTTGTTAAGTAATGAAGGGTTTCTGTCCATTGGCTCTTAATTTGAAACTCACACATGAGGTGTTGATGTTTATTTACAGAGTAATGCAGTAACTTTGACAGGGCAAACTGAGCGGATTAGTCCGGTTTAGTCAGGTCGTGCAAAACTAAACCGGTTTAAGCTCATACACCAGACCTGACAAACCGGAAACTTACGACTTACAGAAATGCAATATATCAAATAATTGATTTGCATGTGTGTTTCCAGTAAACATAGTACATAAACTACTCAGTATTCTTTAATCTTTAAATATATTTGCATATACTTTATGCCTAGCCTCCAGCTAGTAGCGATAGTTATAAAGTTGTCACTAAATTGATTTAAAAATACTCACAGACTAATCAGCACAAAGTCTTTATAGTGTAGCTAGTAGACTGTGAAAGTCATGCCTCTGTCTATGGGGATTATAAGGTGTTTGTGTTGCCTGCACTTTAATGGGTTCCTTCTTGTTCAGAGGCTGAACATTTAATACACGCTCTTCTTAGAAAGCTGTTACTTTATATGACAGGCACTGATTACGCTATTTCTAAGTCCTTTCATTAAGAATTTTAGTAGCAAACAATAAACACTTCCTTAACACAGCACTACAGCTAATAGTGATCTAAAGAAACTATAAAAACTGCCAAATTCTGGGCTTCTTCAACTTACTCAAATATTCAGTGTGAGGGACACTCCTTACTATTATGCTAATAATAGTTTGAGCTGGGTTTACAAACACTCCCTGGGTCTGCATCTGCAGATACAGGCTAGTTTCAACTTGCTAAACCTGTTGGTCTGTCTGGATGGGTATCATTGCTGCAGTCTGTGGCTCAGTGTGCATCACTGTTGTGTGAAAATGACTGGCTCTATTTGTGTGTATGATGTGTGGGAGTTCACCTCCAGACCAGACAGTGAAACCAGATTCCAACCTTATAGAGTATAATGTATGAGCAGTGTCAGGTGATAGTACTGACACACAGGGAGGGGGAGGGGGATAATGAGTGCGGGAAAGATGACAGGCTCGCCAAAGTCAACAGATGTTTTCATTTTGGAAAGTACATGCAAACAGCACATTTCATATCAATTCAACCATTATCACAGCATACTTGTCAGAAGTGCTGCTTACAGAACCTTTTGTCTGATGGTGGCTTGAGTGAGCATAGAAGACTTCGTGCTACTCTTGCTGCTACTTTGTGGGCTGTGTTTGCCCAATGAGGTAGTGAAATGACAAGCTGCTCAAAGTTTGTTGAACTGTTTAGCAGTAAATACTAGGGGTGGAATTAGTCCATACAGCCTTAGTAAAGATGTTAAATTTCTTTTATTTACAAAAAAAGAAAAGGGTGGTACATGCAACAGGAGGAGGTTTGCATTAAATTTCAGTTGGTCTTCTAGATAAAAAAATGAGCAAGCCATTGGCAGAAATCTGAAAGCTCTCTTGCATTTTTCTTAACCTCAGCCTTTCCTGACAAGAGTCAAGTCAGGCTAGGTTTTCAAAGTGGATCATGTGGTACGAATAACACCGCTGCAATAACAGTCAAGCTTTCTCCTGCACTGCATAACAAATCATGTGAAAAAGTAATTAATTTATAGAGGCTGGACCTCGCTTCATGTCTGAATATTGAACCTAAAATTACACCTGTATTTTTAGCTGACATTTGGTTACATTTTTGCAAATCTCCATCATGAAAAGTAATTCTGCATTAGCTGCTAGCTGTTCCTGCTGGCACTGTAACCATGGATATATGGAGAACAATCAACTGGATTAGCTACTGAACTGTTTTTTTCTGTCTGATTGGTAAGCAGCTTTATGGACGTTGTTGCAGTGTGTGTATGTTGTCTGTGTGAGTTTTGGCTCTGAGGAAAAGGTCTCGGAGTTTGAGGCAAATGTGTCAAGAGACAGGTTTAAAAGAGCCTAAGAATTGTTCTATTTAACTGAAATAATGACATAACATGAGGTTCAGTTCTGCTCCCGTCAGTACAGAGCACATGATGATCACTGATGTTTTCTTATTCTGTTACATTCCTAGTCAGTACATTTTAGTTCAAAACACAGTCAGAAAATCACAGTTTCATCCCTGTAGCCTTTTTGGGGTATAAAAGAAACCCTCTCTAGAGAAATACATTGACAACTAAAAGCTAGTGGAACAAAAGCAAACCCTAAACATTAGTTCTCTATTGAGATTCCAATGGGGAGATTAAAATGTAGACACTAAAGCCTTCACTGGTTTAATTCAAACAAGCTTGTGATGTTGCTAAGCTCACTGTAGAAAATACCTGGGCAGAGAAAAAAACCACAGGTGCAGCTGCCTTTGGCTCAGTAAGGTGTCATTACCTCCATGTTGTGGGGGAATTTCTCAGGAGGAGGTGTGAATACATGGTTGTTATGGTACAAACAAGCCTTGCGAATTAAAATGTTAGACTAATCAAAAATTCTACCCATAAAAGACAGATTCACTTCACACCACAAATATCACAGCTGTCTGGCTACTGCCAGACAAAAAGGTGGCTAAGGTCAAATTATACAGCAGACTGGGAGTTCTAACATTACGTGATGAGCATTTACTGTATATCCAGCCTTAAGAGGTGTGTGTGGGCAGCACAGTTGGCTGCTTATAAGAGAGTGTTTTTAAAGTGTGGAGAGGTAGAGACTGTGTGGTCCAGTCTGACTCAAAGCTATCTGACTGGAGCTGAATCAATTTAGACTGAGACAGTATTTTTTACACAAATTAAACATACATAAATATTTAGTACTACAGGACATAATATTCACTTAAATAAAAGATAGTTTAAAAGTGGAAACAGGTTGTCACAGGAAGAGATGTATTAATTGCTTAAATTAATAATTTGTGCACTTAATACTTTAACATCTATTGACATAACAATGCTGTTTAATGGGTATAATTCAAAGTTTACCCACATCTTTATGGCTAATATCTAAACAGAAGCGCCTCAAAACAAGCAGCTCATTTAGATGAAACTGTCCCTGGCCTGACAAATTTGTCTATTTTGCGCTGCATTAGGCTTCACGGTATGTGCAGCTAACTGATGCTGAAGCCATTATTACTGAGGCAATGCACAATGTAGCATCCCAAAGTTTAAAATATATATGTTAAGGAGCCAAATATGCGATATAATGATATCAATATGAAAGAATTAATTCTTGGCCTTGCTGCCACAACACAGCTGTTAGTCTGCCGCTAACACAGAGTGATCCTACCTCACTGACAAGAGAAGACAGCTACCTAGAACTTCAGTTCCCACTGCAGTGGTAACCTGTAGTCAGTCAGGCTGGAATCCACATGGAGATGATGTACATGATTAAAGCACTAGGATATTCAGTTATTTTTAAAAAGTCTTTAGAGATTAACTCGGTACAATGGGTTATTTTGGGGTATAGATAAGGAGCAGCGCTAAGGCTACCAACCTATTTCGGACCCTATGAAATAATTTCTAGCCATTAGCCACAAGAGGTGATGTGTAGCCAGTGACAGATATTGTGTCTTGTCCTAACTGGGAACAACAGAGTTAATTTCCTGTGTGTCTCTGTGTATGCCTGCATGTGGACATGGTTAAATCCCTGAAAAATTACTTATAAAAAAAACAACAGAATGCAAATATGTTGGACAGTTACTGCTACAAAGTGCCAGCAATTGTAACGTCAAATGGTATTTTTTATGATGATATTTTAGTATGATGTTAACATAATATTAAAAGTTGAATAAATAAAGGACCTGCAGACATTGTCCAAAAATTATGGTCATGTCTCACATGAATACCTAAATTATCTCAAATTAAAATGTAATGACTCCCAATGTAGTAAACAAACCAATACCACAAGTGTGTGTGTGTAAAATATTGTTAAAACTGAAACGAGAGACAGCACGGGATGCAACACACACACTTTCTCCTTCTGCAAGTTGAGTAGTTGCTTCCTCTCTGGGGACTGTGGGAATGAGCGTGCCTCTGTGTATGTGTGTGTGTGTGTGTGTGTGTGTATCAAAGGAATGAGCAGCGTAATTGAGAAGGACTCCAGGGCTTTGAGGTTCAGACTTACTGCCTGATACAACTGGCTTACCGAGGCTGAAAATAACAGAATCCTGGGCACTTTGGCAGAATAAGACCTCTATATCTACATTTTAAACAAAAGACAAGGGACTCTACTTTATTGCTGTTCATAAAAACAGCTGAGTGGTCTACTCTTACATTCACTTCCATTTGGCTAATAATCATACAATTTGCATAATTCTTTGGAAGCTCTAAGCAGGAAATATAATGTTGCCATGGAGTCAGTTAGTTACCTTAGCTACAATTAGAGCCCCATTTCTTTGCCGATATTTGTTTATATTTGATCAAATTGGCCCCATAAAAGTACGTCGAATCAGCTTTTAGCAGTTCCTGTTTGCAATTTGCCCATGGAGGTACAGCCAGCTAGCAATGAATTACGCTGATATTGAAGAAAACTTAAATGATGATTATGATTATTCTTCTTAAGTTCTGGAGTTAAAAGGATCACCTTTTTTAAATACGATTTCTAATTGGATTTATTGATGTTTATTTCTGATGGACATCCTCGGGAAGTGTAAGTCGCGTGTCTATATGTCTACATTAAATGTGTGTGTTCAGATTTCACTGCACTGCTGCTGCACCTATTGACTGTGCAGGCCACACCAATGGGAAAGAATTATTATAACCAACTTCTTGTTGTTTTAGAACACCGGTGTGCACCTGTCACTTTAACATCACACAGTGTCTTTGCCTCATAACCTCCATGCACCCTTGGGAGATGCAGCTCATTTTGAAAACCTGTAATTTAGTGATACAGTGCAACAGGATATGTTATGTTCCATCATTTTCAGATATGTAGTTAGCATATAGCTGCTGTACGTAAAGTCGAATAAAATGATTGAAAACTGGTGGATGATGAAAACTTTCACTGAAAACCAGTCATTGATGTATGAGGTATACGTATAACAGGAGCTCAATTGCAAAGAAAGATGCAAAGAAAGATAAACACCATTCTCTAAGTGAATAAACAAGCACCAGTTTCACTGATATTCCTTTGACTGCACAAGAGAAAAGCAGACATCTGTTGATGGAAAAATTGGACAGATGGACTGATGTCGGTCCCAAGTCTCAGCCTTGATTCCATTATGTTGGAAAAGAATTAGAAAACAATAGCGCCCAGTAAACTACCAACATCTTAAAAAGTGAGCAGGACTCAGATACAGTGACACTTGTCCTACCTCACAGCTCTGCCAGCGGTTGGGAATGTTGGGCCGAAGCTTCTGCTCACAAACCACCTTCCTCATCTCCTCCACTGAAGGATCTGACTGAACCAGGTCGTAGTAGGGCAGCTGGTAGTCCTCATGGATGCCTGACAGATAAACATGTCGTTAAAATAGCTTTACACTCAGTTGGAAGGCATGCTGCATGTATGCATCAGTCCGTCATGCATCTTCTCTCCATCTTATGCAGATACTGGTATGTCAATATTTCCATAATTAACTCTCTTTCGCTCCATTCATCAATCACACCCCCATTAATCTGTCAACCTCCCCTTCTTTTAGCCAATGAATCACCGCCCCTCTCATTTGATCCTCACCTCCCATAGAGCAGCGGCTGGCGATCTCCCAGAAGACCAGGCCCATGGCGTAGATGTCAGCTCGCTTGAAAGACTCAAAGTGTTTCATGTTTATGGAGTCATCCAGGACCTCTGGAGCCATATACCTGAGCAGAGAGACAGTAGATTGTGTTGATCTTTTTTTTTTCTGGACTATGGCACTTCTCAACAGTAAATGATGTGATGCTGTGGCATATGTTGCTCAAATAAAAGCACACACTTTGTTAATAAGGTAATAATTATGTAACCAGTACCGAGGTTTAATATCCAAATACAAGCTGCAAAGTGGAGATGAGTGTATAAGCTGAGTACAAGTACAAAGACTAGGATGATCATGCAATGACAAGTTGCTGTTTTCTGGACCTACAATAGCACTGTGCCTGTCTGTCTGGTATTTTTATGTCCAGATCAGTGAAAATTTGGCAAAGGTGAGAATGTGTAGAGTATTATACTGGGTCTTAGATATGGGCCCCAAAATCTTCTTCAGGCCAAGGTGATCATAAAATCCATTTTACAAACTTTTCAAGCTTTTAAAAAACAAAACAAAAACAACTTAACACACTCTGATGACACCTCCATCATTAGCAGTGTTTGTGTTTTCAAATAAGCAATCCATCACTTTTAAAATATCACCACATTTCCTTTTGTTTTTTATTGTCATTATTTAAATGTTTGTTGAAACATGATGTACCTACTTTAGACTATAAGAGCCATGTTTTATTGTTTTCATAGAGGCTGGAGTTTATTTTGTTTGTTTATTAGACTATGTATGAAGGCAATCGCCACTCCAACACATTCCACCAGCTTAAACTACATTGCAAAGGGGTTGTCATTTTTTGGTAACGCAAAAGTGCTCTAACAAGTTACTTTTCTCAGTAGGTATCGCTGTAACGTAAACTTTTTAATGGCTCCTAAATGCAACGCTACCCACCGATCATCAGTTGGATTTCAAACAACAACACGTTGTTATCATATTACCTCCAATATAAATAAGAGCTCATATTGGAGGTAATTCAACAGTCTTGAGGGGTTGTGCACAGATAACTGCTGCTCAACTGATTTTTGACTTTAGAAAAAAGGAGGCAAAGCCACACACCCCTGTCTAAATCAGTGGAGCAGGTGAACAGTTTTAGGTTCCTAGAAATTAACTTCAGAGAGAACCTTTCATGGTCATCACACATATCCACCCTGACAAAGAAAGCACAGAAACGACTGTACTTCTTAAGGAAACTTCAGAAGGCTTCCAGAATATTATTGGTACACATCTACCGAGCATCAGTGATATCGATGAGGTGTTTGCAAAGAGCCTGATATTAAAAGACAACACCCACCCCAGCCACAGCCCATTCACCCTGCTGCTGTCTGGCAAAAGATACAGAAGTATCCGCTGCCGTACCACCAGACTTCCATTCAGACTTATCCTCTACACTCACACAAAAAAATAGTTCACTATACAATTTGTTTTTCTGAAGAGCATATAGGGAATACAAATTAAATTCTGTTATACGACTCTGTGGTAAAATGATTAAAAAATTAATGAATCTTTAATCTTGAAATCTGCCATCATCCAGACAGCAATAACCACAGTAATAACTTCGGTGCTTTGAAGGAGAAAGGTGGAGGCTACAGAATTTTACTTTTTTCAGTTGCATCAAAGTAAAGGATCTGCATCCATTCCAGCCTGTTTTGTTTTTAATGCTACCTTTCTGTGTTCTGTTTTCAGTTTCCACTTCTTTTGTATGCTAGAGTGTCTATTCTTTAACAGACAATTTGTAATGCACTTATAGAACTGGAGTTACATCCAGGTTACTCATTACAGATTGCTGCTGTGTAATTGCTGTTTTCATGTTCACTCATTCTTACAGAGCACCAATCACGGTTAAAAAAAAGGGTTTGCATTGTAATGGCTTTGTTAGATGATTGTTACTGAAAAGTCTACCCTGTCTTTACTCCCAATAACCACCCCAATATCAGAAAATGTAGGTGACAACACAAGCAGCCAGTCACAGTTCTTGCACTTCCCATGTGGTAATGCAGAAGTATACATCAAGTTTAGTGTCTGTGGTGATCTGTAATGAGATGGATTCAACAGTGTGATCAAATATCTCAAACTCAGAGAATAAGAGCGTAAGCCTTAATTGAATTTCTTCAACTAAGTGGTGCACAAATAATGAATGGAAGTTTCTACTCACGAACCGCTGCTTCAGATAATTTAGAAAAGAAACCATCACGCTGAAAAAGACATCCATTAATATTTGCCAGGAATGTGTGGTGAACAGCAAGGGAGCAAGTTCATTAAAATTAGAAAGCAAGCTGTCTTTATTTACATCTACATTCAGTTTCTAAAACTCTGCATCTGTCTGGAGTGTCTTTGATCAAGATTGTGTTTGAATAAACTATGATCATGATATAGTGGATAAGCTTTTTCATGCTTTAGACCAGTGGTGCTTAAACAAGGGGGTGGGCTGCCCTGGGAGGGCATCGAGCTCTGCAGCAGTGGGTCGAGACCGGGCATTTTGAGGAGGAAGAGGAGGAAAATGATAAAAGGAAGAGGATAAAAATAAATGAGAAATACAGGAGGATCATGTTGAGCTACACAAAGAGGTGGTTTGAGATGGCAGGAATTTATTGATCCCAAGAGCAATGCATTTGCAGCTTGCTCGGTCCATATATACAACTCCATATATAAGATTATGAGAATGAGAATTATGAAGTGGTTTCACACATGAAAAATACACGATGGCCTGTCAGCGCAAGAGTCCAGACCAGAATAATTTAAAACGTAATAAATGACAAAGTTCTTTGTAATCATGTGTCTCTAATCCAGTGTTTCTCAGTCCTGGTTCCAGGGACGCCCTGCATGTTTTAGATGTTTCTCTGCTCCAACACACCTAGATTCTAATGAATGGCTCGTTATCAGGCTTGATGATGCGAGGCTCGAGGAGCGAGGAAATATCACATAAGGGAAATGAGATGCACCCATTGTCTACCATAAGCTACTGGTCACACAGACCAAGCTAAACCCACTTTAACTTTAACCACAAGCCTCATCTATATGGCTCTCTTTTTTCAATGTGCCATTTTAGATGAATGTCAATGATGCTTCTTCTCCAGACATGCAGGTGCTTTTAAGATAAATTATGTGCCGATGCTAATTAAGTAGATAAGACAGAGATCTACAAAACATTTTGACTTCCCTGTAGCTAAAAAAAAGAAGACTCCCCCTTCAATAGGAAAAGGAGATCAAACGATTTCTAACAAAGTGCAAGGCATATTAGTGCTCTTACTCTAAACAGCAAAAGATATCAGTATTTTGTTTAAAGTCAAACTTGAAATTTGCAAACAGCGGCACCGTCACAAAGACGGACAGACAAGTATTTAATGGTGCCTCCATAAAACTGTACAATCACACCAAACAACACAAAATGTAACCTTCTGGTTGGACTTGATCTTTGCAGAGCTTCTGTCTCCACTGACCTGAGGCCAGCTGAATCATTTAGTGACACTGTAATACGCCTGCAGCATCAAATTAACACGCAGAGAAGGAAGCAGGAGAAAGCAGTAAACAAGACCGAAAAAATCTAGAATTATTCCCTTAGGGCTGTATGTCTCTGCCAACCAGTCAAGTTACAGCTCACATCCATGTCTGTCCAGACTCATAATATATGTGGTGAAAACTTTTCACTACATTGAAATATTTAAAGAAATATATTAAGCGTAGTTCTTAGTGAAATGGAAGTTTTCACTATATTGACGTATATGATTATTAATATTCACATTGGGGGACACGCAATGTCAAATGTCAAATTAACTCAAACATGTCATGCTGCAACTTCTGTGCTGCTTGATACAAAAGCAAGACTCACCAGGGTCTTGTTTTCCATGTCTAATCTACACAAAGATCATTTATCTTTTAAGCCATGTGTTTAATCATCTGTTTTAAGCACACATTTTAACATTGTTAGAAATGGTGGATTACATGTAAATAGCAACTGCAACACACAAGAAACGTGTTATTTGTCTAAGTATCCAAAATGATGGAAATTATAATTGACTCTTTATCTGCACATGAATAACAGTGCATATATGTGGTGACATTTCCTGTATCTTTTTATGTCACAATATACAGTATATTGCAGAAAAAAAAGATGTCACAATTACAAGTTTTTTCTAATATCGTCCAGGCCTAATTCCGGTAAATCATTTCCAGTCAGAAGCATGCCGTCTATACTTGGAGACCATTTTTACACAGGAGAACAGAGGACTGATACTTCACCTGAAGCTCAATATCAGCAAAACCAATGAGCTTGTGGTGGACTACTGCTGTATGTCTATTTCATGTGTAAGTTCATTTAGAGAGAAAAAAACAAAGGCTGTTGCTGGTGCAGAAACATAGAAAAAGAGAGAGGGAGGGAGAAAAAGAGAAGAGGATAAAAGCAATGCTGGTATCACTATGGGAACAAGGAAGGGAAAGAGTGCTGCCTATGGCCCCAATGTACAGCTTACTTTTCAAGTCTATATAAAAGAACAAGAGATTTGTGGACACAAAGGGAAAGCGAAAGTGAGAAGCCACCTGTAGTAAAGATGATTATTAGCTGGGTAGAAAGAGAAGAACTAACAAATAATACCGATATGAGAGGCTATTGTGACACAGTAGCATTTATCAGCTTTGACTTGGAGATTTTGATAAAAGGCAGTAATTGACTATTATTCAAATGTGATTTTGTTGCATTTACAACTTTCAGCTAGGGCTGTGCTGGAATCAAATTTACCTGCTACAATTATTATGGCCAAAAATATCATGTAAATTACTACATTTAGATTCCATCAGATCTGAAATAAAAACAACACAGCACAATTAACCATATATTGAACTTAGTCGAACAAAACAACAAAACATACTGTATTAAAAGGTTTTGGACAATTGATTGTAAATTCCTCAGAACGCAGCTGCAGTCTCTTTTTACACATGCTTATAATGTATTTTCAAAAATATGTTCTGATTTTTACTGGCAGTAATACTCTATATAAATATATACATATCTATATTTGTCTTAGAGTAACAAATCCCATGTGCAAGTTAGCAGAGGATTCATTTCAAGGTCCCTGATGTCCTCAGGTCCTGAGTGGCCCAGTCTCTCGGTGTAAACACAATGCTAGTTTGAGCACCAACTGTGACTCTGTTTCTGCCTTCTGGAATGACAAGGCTAACCAAAAGTGACAAGATGATTGATTTGAACTAGCAATGAAGTCCTGATAAACCTGCGAGCTGAAATAGAGTCACCCCTTTGAGTCTGAACTGTGGAGGCAGAATGCCTGTCACTCTAATGGCCTGACTTCTTTATTTACAACCTACATTCACTGCAGTGACTTGTTGTGAAACACCACAACACTTGCTCTCAGTGACAACAATGCACCTGTCTGCACAGTGAAGCAGAGGTGACATTATCCAAAACGGATACTCATGTCATAATAAAAGACAGGCCGAGCGAGAGGATGCTAGTTACCTCTTGACAAAACCATACAGAACAAGAAGACTACAATGTTAAGTGCTTCTAAAGAAATATGACAAAAATGTTTGCACTTTAAAAATGGGTGTGTGCAGCACACAGTTACCTTTTGGTTCCCACTCTGTGGTTTGGAGCGATGTCGATGGTGTCGGTGGCTGAGTCGTGGCGCACAGCTAGGCCCAGGTCAGCGATACAGCAGGTCCCGTTCTTCTTCACCAGAATGTTCTTTGACTTCAGGTCTCTGTGGGCAATAGCTGGCTTCCCTGGAGACAGAGCATCATATATTCAACAAAAGCCTGGCACTTACTGAAACTTAAGAATAACTGAGCATGCTACACACAAGCTTTATGAGAGAATATTGAATCTATAAAGAAAAGAGATGAGGATAGTAAAGATTTTGCTTTGACACTTGCTACCTGGATATCATAAAACAGATTCTTTGAACCAGGGTTGGGTGTGAGGTCAAATTTTGATAACATCTTTTGAAGTTGGGAGTGGAAGTGGAACACCAAGAAACATTTATAAAGTGAAGCCAAGTAGCTTACTTTCACCCCATCCAAAATCCAGGCTTTTATTTACACTTCTCAAATCTCATGATGACCGCCTTTGTGTTCCCAGCTATCGTAACAGTGTCCATCAACCAACACAAATGACTGCATGGACTACGAGCAAGGCTAGGGTCTTTGCTGCTCACAGACTGTCACTGACACTGCTCCCTCAGACCCAGACCGTCAAGTGAACACACTGATAATATGCATGCTTTCTAAATCCACATGGCTGACAGTCTGCGTGACCAAGGGCAACCTGAAATTTATGACTGTGCTGACCAGTTACAAATGACAAAACGTTTGTGAACGTGTGTTGAACATGAACATGCAGTCCACATCCACTTTTGCACTATACCTTCCCCTTATGCCTTACTCAGGCTGACAGTAGTCCTGTGTAAAGAACACAGCCTTCTCATCAATTTGACCCCCCCTAATTAATTTGTCCCACTGCACCGATGGACTGGCAAAGAAATATGATGTCATCCTGTGTTGGCCAATCAAATATATGCAAGCGCATATTCCTGATAGATTACTTTGCACCGCGAATGCAGTATTTCTACTGTTAAAATATTTCCCACTGTCCTAACTTTCCAGAGTTGTAAAAATCTGTCTGGGTATTACAAACTGTTGTGTAGTGTTTTGTTAAACGCATTAATCTGTACTTAAAACTGGACATCCTGCATCAGATTTCATTGTCTCCCCAGTACATTAACAACATGCACCCATCAACACGGCCCGCAGAGCTGTTTTAATGCAGGGTTCATCTACTGGTGTCTTTTAAATGTTGTCTCTGTGTATTAGTTCCAGTTGTAGTGTGCAACTGAACAGCAGCATTCGCCATCCTTGCTTTAAAGACAGTGTCCATTAAGGTGTCTGGTTAGTCTAACCAAGTTCAGACATTTGTTATTCATCTTTATTGATATGAATCTACTTGTTGGATAAGGTGATATTCATTAAGGTGTACTGACATTAAACTATCAATTGTTATAATAAACAGTTTTTATCTCCAGTATCTCCAGAGATGCATGCGGTATATGTGCCTGGGGCAAATTTAAGAGTGTGCGTCTCACCTTGTGTACCCACGATCTCCATGTGAAGGTGGGCGAGGCCGCTGGCTGTGGACAAGGACAGTTTGATCATGCCCTCCACAGTGACGGTGTAGCGGTTCAGGTAGTCAAACAGGGAGCCGTGTTCATGGTAATCAGACACCAGCCACAGCTGAGTCCACGTCCCATTATCTACACACAGACAGGAAGATGGACAAGTAAATAAAGGGTTAAAGATGAAGGTGGTTTTCAGGTGGTTTTGTTATTTTCAGAATCATTTAAGCTGCCCAGATATGCATTCACTGTGAGCGGTACTATACAAATACTGGGACAGTTTTTATGGAGGGAAAATACAGCAGAGCACAGTCTTATTTTTTGCCGGCATGTCCACAGGTTTTCAACGCAAATATGTATATGAAGAGACAGATGAGACAAATTCTAAACTTCAGTCCTCTCACAAAACGGAACTAAAAATGAAGACAAATTTAATGTTGATTCTCTCTTCTTATCAATTAAAGAACAAATATTGAAAGAGTGAATTGCACTGATTCCAGCAATTTATGTACGATGTCTGTGTGTTCTTATTTGAATGAAGTCATGAAGAAGAAGCAGTGTGATTTTTGATGCAAATTGCATCAATCTGGTTCAAATGGTTAACTACAGTATGTAAAACCTGAATTTAAGTTTGAGGGGTGTTTGCAGATGATATTAAAATAAAATTCATATTCACACATTATAAAGTTCTAAACTGTAGACACGCCCTTACACATCTTCCTCAGATAGACCACACACACACACACACACACACACACACACACCACGTATACCTCCTAAATCCATTTGCTTCTGGGCAACAGTGCTCCTGTGTGTGTGGCAGAACTGTTAGACTGTGTAGTAATGTGTGCTTGGCCTTCACTGTGAGCTGTTACTCCCCCACACCGTCTACCAGCCTGTCTATTCACTGAGAACTGCTTTACTTCTTTTCCGCTCCAACAACTCATGGCACAATTATCATTAAAGCAGCCCACACTGTCATTTACAGATGATAAGCACAGCCTGATGAAGATCTACTTTATAGTGTTTGGACTTGTTCGAAGCCGTTTTCTTCACACCTTCATTCATTTCTCTGTCTTATTTTGTATCTTCCCAATATTCTACACTTCTTCACTATATGCCAACAAGCCTTTCCCCACATGAAGATGTGCAGTTGTATCTTAATCCAGCCGCTCAGATCCGGAGGCGTCTCACCTTTGTTGTCAGCAGCGATGAAGCCCAGAATGTTCTCGTGTCTCAGCATCACAGTCTGGTAGATCTCAGCCTCGCGGAACCAGGAGCGCTCCTCACGGGAGGAGAAGATCTTCACAGCCACCTCCTCCCCACGCCACTTACCCCGCCATACTTCCCCGAAACGCCCCTTTCCGATGCTCTCCTGGAGGATGATGGTCCTGGCGATGGTCCTCTGGACCAGCAGCGGCAAGCCTGGAGAAAAACAGGCAGATATAAAATGTTTCAAAAGCTCACTGCAATGTGGTGAGTTTTTTTTTCTTCAGGAAAAAATTTGAAAGTGGGAAGGTGGAAGAAGAAAAGAAGAAAGAACAACTGAGGAGGAGGAAGTCCATGAAAAAATGTCGCTGTTTGAGATAATTGGACATTGTTCAATTCACCTCTAATGAAGTGCCAATAACCTGAAGAAACTTCATAAACCTGAAACTGGTGAATCAGCAGGGCTCTAAATAATACAACGAGAATGTAGTTGGAAAATTTAAGAGTGAAGTTGTGTCAATATGAGAAGAGGTCAAAACAGTTCAAATGTTTCAAGAACACACTATTAAAAGGAAAAGGTCTCAGGTTTTTGATTATCATCAACATCACCTTCTCTAAAAAAAATCCATTTAAATCAGATCAAATGATATTGAGTGGGCTTATATCAGTGAGGGAACTGTGGTGAGATCCTGTGTCTTACAATGAGTCATACTAAATACCTCTGTTTCTACCAGCTGATTCTTAATAGGGGTGGGAATCTCTTGGTATCTCACGATTCGTTTCGATTCCGATTCAGAGGGCTACGATGCAATGATAAAACGATTCTCGATGCATCAAAATTTTAAGGTTTTAATTCAGGAGGTGCCGGTCAGATTGTATCCATCTGCAGCTGCTCACGCTCAGCCATCCTCACCAAAACTCAAGAAGTAGCCTAGTTTAGAAGTAAACATGATATAGGCCCTACATGTTACATTTAGGGCTGGGAATCATTTTGTCTAATTTTATTCAGAATCTATTCTTGATTGAATGAATAGATAAGGGGGCACAATTTTTGTCTCTTGCTCAAGTTTCCCTGAAATACAACATGAAACCCTACTGGCAATTAAATGGTCTGCAGCCTTTTTATTTTAAAATTTTAACTTAAGTAATTAATCAATTAATCAATTTGAAAGCATCATACAGTCTTCAGCCTGTATGAGAGAATTTAAAAAAAATGAGGGGGAGGCAGAGTGCTCCACTGTGTTAATATTGTGTCTCCAGCAGTGGACAGCAGCCTCTCTGCTGCATCACTGTCCAACATGCAGAGCAGGTACAGAGTTCTTGAGGTGAACAGACTGAGCAGAGA
>JBBPCS010072274.1:0-16299 GCA_037974645.1 Hollardia meadi
ACACACACACACACACACACACACACACACACACACACACACACACACACACACACACACACACACACACAGGGTTGGAAAACACAAACACAATGTGGAATTTACTGACATCACCATGACAGATTTGTAGATTTTAAAGCCCCTCTCTTTTTTAGAAAAACAAACCAAACATCTTCCTCTTGCTCTAGTGCAGTTTTGATATGGGATTCTCCTCCTCCTCTCTCTCCCCTGCCATTTCATTTGCAATCCAGCAGATGGGTGAGATAGATGGAAGAAGAGTGGAAACGAATGAGGAAGGTCAGAGTATCATTTGGAAGTTGCTGGCTGTTAGTGTTCGTTAGTGGCTTCAGGAGTAACATTGGATGATGACTTCACAGCATTGCTGGAGTGGCCAGTGCAGCTGTGTGGTCAGTCCGGTTTAAACTCCGGTTTAAAATGATGTCATAGTGATGAATTCAAGTATTTTGACCTTGATTTAAAGTTCCATGTTTTAAAGTAGATAAAAAAAACACTCTGCCCTGAATAATGTTTGTTCAACAAAAGAAAAAAAAAAGCTTTAAAACCCCTGAAAATGGGTTTTCTCCCTTATTGAGAAATTCTGGATCTATAAATCACAGGCCTTGTGCCCCGCCCACCACCGCTGGTTGTGCTAGGTTGACCAGCGAAGCGGCTATTAAGGCTAGTGTTCGAGGAAACATGGGAGAGATTCAGCCATAAGCCGTTAAGCCGTTACATGTTTGAGCCTCAGTCGGACCCGGACTCAGATGAGGAGTCTGTTGTCGAGTGTAGTTAGCATCTTTTGTTTATGTTGTTTGTTGTCTTGTTAGCTTGTAATTGGCAGTGGCTGACACAGCATCAGTGGTTGTGAAACATACAATACTGTCTTGATAGCCAACCGAGTTTGCCTGGGAACTGGCTCATTGGCAGTAGTAGTATTTTGAAATTAGACAGCGATTGGCTTTCGCATTTGTGGCGTACCAAATCTAGATTTTTGGGAAGTGCAGAGATGTCTCCCCCTTCAGTAGAGGAATGTAAAAACACTTCTCCAGTATAGTACAGGTGAGACATTTTAGGGGAAATAAACAGAAGAAAAACACATTTTTGAGCGGAGGGAATCTTGAAGATTTCTTTTCCCAAGATCGACAATGTTCTTCCAGACTGTTGACAAATTGTACTTGAGGGGGTCAGTTTGTGCTTACACAGATACTATAGCTAATTAAATAGTTTAATTGTTGCCTGTGCATTAGATGAATCTGCTTCATGCCCTTTTTATTTATTCTGTATAGGGCCAGGGAGCAAACTTAAATACTTTAGTGGTACTGTCTGAATGCACCAGCACCAACAGCCGGCATTGACTGTTTTATTTGATGTTTGTCTTCTGCTTGAATCATTCTTTAATCAGAAAGTAATCAGCTCATAAGTAATGGAGTCCTACAAAGTAACAGAATGTTTGTTTATTTTGAAATAATAAGGTACTACTGCCAAAACCTTCTAAAAAGGCAAATTATGACACCTGTAGCTACGACTCATTTAAAAGTCAATTTTGCATGATGATTTTTGAGACATTTCAGGTTTCATGGGAGAAGAGAGGAAATCACTAAATGCCATAAATCCGTCTCTAACTTTGAAACACTCTAATTGCATTTCAGGTTTGCATCAAAGAGATAACGAAGGCAGGACAGTGCGGCAAACTGGCGTCCGCAGGTGAAAAATGACCGTAGGGTCTTGTCTTAAAGACTACAGAGGGCCACAATAACTCACTGGAATAGGTTCAATTGCGCATCAATCACTTCCCCGTCCAATCAAAGAAGCACAGATGGCGGGGCTCGCTATCAGCAGAGTTGTGATTGGGTTAGAAGGGGCACAGCACGGAGTCTTTTGGTGCATTATCAACTCAATCACAGTAATGCACCATGCTCCCACAACGACCTCTGGGGCTTGTTTGTGTGTCGGCCATATATCATCACCACCCACTTCGCCGGACCCACTGACCAACACACTCACTATCTCACCTCACATCCTGGCACTGGAGGCGCAGACAAACAGGCAGACAACACAGCACAACATGCATGAAATAGCTCATACAGACTATTTCCGAGCATGAACGTACGCCATAGTAGTCTATTACAGAGCGTGTGAACGAGGAAACAGGATTAGAGCAGTGGTTGGCTGCGGCGGAGACCTGCGGCGCAGACGCAACGCTCCATCACAGTCTGCAAGCACTCGTGGAGGCAGAGAGACAGCGAGAGGCTGAGATGAAAAGAATGATTCTGTCCTCTTTATTTCAGTTCCTCCCACTGCTCTTTATCCAACCCTTGACTTAGATGAATCCTGTTATGGTGTGACGTGAACCTGGGGCGGCAGAGAGACATAGACAGACAGAGGGAAAGAAGGAGATACGGGGCAGATGCAGCTCCATAGAGCAGAGGCACAATGTGGACACAACCAATGCAGCAGACTGAATGTCAGGCAGCTGACCTCATGGAAGTAACTGTGTTGGTAAATGTTTCAACCCATGGCTTGATTAAACCATCGGGGGACCAAAGCTCAGAAATTTGCTGTACAACCTTTGCTTTTTGTGCATTATGTAGCAGACTATTACATGACAGCTTAATTATTATTTCAGACAGCCGGAAACGTTGCTGGAATACGACCTCCTACAAGGTCTTGTCTCAGTTTAGACAATATGATTAAACACAACTTTATGTAGGAATATCCACTTTGTAAGCATTATATTAAGTAATTAAGCTCTTAAAAAGACATACAGTATATATATATATATATATATATATATAAAATCCCATCATCAGACAAGAACTTGATTTTGGATGATTTTGACCCTTTTTCATTTCATGGAAAGGTCTGATTTGCCAACACCAATCCATTACCCTGACCTCTATTATCCTTTACTCTCTACCTTGCTGTATATATATATATATATATATATATATATATATATATATATATATATATATATATATGCAATCTCGAGTGAGTACACCCAACCGGTCAAGGCAGATGGCCGCCCACCTAGAGTCGGGTCCTTCGAAAGGGAAGTTTTTCCTCGCCACTGTCGCCAAGTGCTCATGGTAGAATGTTACAAATAAAATTGACTTAACTTGACCATTGTCTGTATCTGTATCTGCAACTCGCTAAATTATCTGTACACAGAATGGGTGGAGCCCAAACCGGAACTGGGTGGGGCTAGCCCGAAGTTAACCCGATCCGAGGCTCTCCACTGAGAGCAAACATATGGGCTGAATAACGGATACATTTGGTTGGGATCTGGTTACGTTGCCGCTAACTTGCAGGTTATAAGGTTCTCTCTGGCCGAACAGAGAAGCTCAGTGAATAGTGGGATGATCAGAAACACTAAACCTGGACTTTATCAGAGTTGCAAAGCAGCACTATTTCATAACCGTACAGCAAAAACTTGGCAAAACAGACAAATTACTGATAACAACACCACGCTGTGAAATCATAATGGTGAAATAATTAGCACGCACAATTACACAGTGTAATAAGAGGCCCTATGAGTGCTATGTTAAACCTGGGAGATGGTGGGAGGGTGAGATACAGAGAGAGAGAGAGGATACTGGTTGGTACATCATGGATATATTCACAATGTAAATGTACACATGATAATTATGCAGGAAGTGGGTTGTGTGAGGTTTGTCCCATTAGTTGATGTAAGGGTTATCTCTACACTTATCTCAACTAGAACTGCTGATTGGAGGGTTAAAAAAAATCTCTCAAAGATGGTACAGCCAGTCACTCCTTTCTCTCTCCCCAATTTGTCTTTATGTTATTTAATATAAACTTATCTTGTTATAACTCGTGGTATTTATTATTTAATTTGTTCCATTTTCTATTTTTTTAAACTATTATTCTGATCATTTTGATGTTTTCCTGCAGCAACCTTTTAGCTAAGCCTCGAGGGTTTGCCTCTCTGCATGTCACTGCACATATTGTTTGAGCAAATAAAACCTGAGTTCTTAATATCTGTATCCAATGCCAAGCAAAAATATCAGAGGCAACAGATAGTGTTTCATTGCTGCAGCCTACAAGCACTTCACACATCTCACAGCCCAATTCGATGCCAGTTCTCATACCAATATCCTGTATCTAGAGGAAAAAATATTAGAGCCCACAAAATAGCTTTGTTTCTCTTGACCTCAGATGTGCATATGTGTTGGCAAGCAGTGTCTACCTAATGCAGGCAGTATACAGATAAGAATAACAGGTGTAAAATTCAAATGTCCATGGTCAGATGTCAAGGTGTTGGTGCAAAGTTCCCTATAATCTACTTATAAATTTGTACTGATCAATTTAGTATTTAAACAGTGCTGGCTTGAGGTCATTGCATAAATTCTGACTACTTATTTCATATATTTAAATTAAGTATTTCTTATTCGTTTGTGGTGGTTTGTAAAACTTCCCATTTACTCCTCGAAATGAACTAATTTATGCAGTTTAGAGTACAGAAGAAGATTCTGTCCATGCGTATGATTATTCTTCTGTGTGCGTCTTCTCCTCTAAAGTCTATTTAACAGTCACTTGAGCATCAGGGAAGCAATTGAAGACATCAGAAGTACGACGGAACAGAGTTGGTCAAGTCGAGAAGCGTCACCCAGTCCTGTTCCATTTAGATTGATTTACCCCGAGCACACGGTCTGCAATTATTGCCTGAGCATTCTCTCCGAGTCAAGAGCGCAGAATTAGAGTGGAATCGCACGCCTTCTCCTCACTGCCTCAGTCCTGAAACGGTTTAATCATGTAGAGCATTTTGTAACTTTATTTTTACGGCACTTTTCAAAACAAAGTTTACTATTATTATTTCTCCTCCAGCTACCAGAGAGGCTGAGCAGATATGTGGACATGCAGACTGGAAACAGACATAAGGCGGCGAGCTCAGGAATGCAGAAGGAAAAGGAAACAACATCAACCCACCCAGGGTATTCTGGGACAGCAGAGACAGAAATGCACTAAGGCCACAACAGCCATTAAATTACGTACAGCCGTACAGTGCCTGATCTCAGAGCTTCAGTGAGTCATGGCGTCTCTGAAAATTGTTCCAGCAGGGGACAGTTGGGGAGTGCGTTAAAGGTAATCTCACCCAAGTTGTGTGTGCACCACCACCCAGGAAATACTCGAAATCATTCAATGTAAATCAAGAGGAATGATTCTCACCTCAGTGTTTTGTGATTCTGCACAGTTAGTTTATTCCTCTGGCACTGGAAGATGTGAAGATATCCTAAAAGAAGATTTAAATAATAGCTTAACATTAAATCCACTTTTTTAAAGTCCATAACGTATGTATACAATCCCTTTATTGCCCTATCAATTGATCCTAATAATGATCAATTGCATGAACAGTGTTTAAAACTTATATGAGTTCGTCTTGTTATTGGTTCATGGCTGTGATAAACATGATCTGCCTTTCTCACCCTTTACATTAGCCATTTGCTTGATAAGGAACCTAGCTTGTGTGCAGACATTCTCTTTCTCCATTCTGTGTATTTGTCAGTGGTCGATGGAGTACTCAGATCCATTATTTTTAAAGTTTAAGTATGAATACCACAAGTAAAAGTCCTACATTGTAAGTATGTATAAAGTATTAAAAGTAAAAGTAGTCAATGTAAATGTAAAATGTCCCCCGCGGCTGCTATACTATCATACAGTATATGACATCATTAGATTCTAACGACTCATGCTTTTATCTAAAAACAGGATTTTACTGTTATAGTTGCTGAATATTTTCTCCATCAAGCAAGTTTTTATTTTGTCCAACTGATAGTGAAAACCTCTGTACTATAATTTAATGAATAATTTAAAGAAAAAGCAGCAAATCCTCACATTCGAGAAGCTGGAACCATGAACCCTTTTAAGGTGGATGACTGGAATGATCATTGAAATAGACATTTTCATACGTCTTGTGTGCAAAAACCTGTAAAGCAACTAGTAGCCGGAGCTGTCGGATAAATATAGTGAAGTGAACAGTACGATTTGTCCCTCTGAAGTGTAGTATAATACTACAAATTTGTACTTACACTGTACTTCAGTAAATGTACTTTGTTACATTCTACCACTAGTATTTGCTTTATTAGCATGCATCTTGACTAGAAACTATACGTATTCATACAGTGATAATGATTTTTTAGACATTGCCCAGCCCTTTACTGATTCATTTGTCCAATGTGTATATTATTTCTAGAGAACCTGCGGTTGCTTGGATGGATTAAAATCAGTTTAGTTATTTTTACGTACTTCACGTAACTTATGTTATTTGTGTGACGTAACTTAACTTACGGACAAGAATTAACACCGGTCAATATCAACTTTGGGTTTCACACTGGACACGAATTCCTGGGTCGTGGTCCACTGCGTGTTTGACTTACATTGTTTTCTCTGTCGCATTCGTGCCTAAAAATTCCCGAGCAAAGCCTGATGCGGACGGCATTAATTCCATCCATCCATTCATTATCGATCACCGCTTATCCTATGCAGGGTCACGGGGGGGCGCTGGAGCCTATCCCAGCTGACAAGGGGCGGGAGGCGGGGTACACCCTGGACAGATCGCCAGTTCATCACAGAGACAAACAGCCACACACACTCACACCTATGGGCAATTTAGATTCAGGGCGCAAAATGACACCGTTTGGTGTGACCAGGCTGAACATCCAGTAAACCGGGAGCTTTTCAGAGCCCCTGGGACTCTGGTCATTCTTGTTGGTTTGCAGCACAGAAAAAAAAGACAGTGGGAAGAACAGTAACAGTTTTTGATTTAGTCCAGATGTGGTTCATTTGCAGCCCTGACCCAAGTCCTTAATCACTGAGAACCAATCCAATATTTACTTTTGCCAAGAAAATATAGCTTCAGAGTGCACTACTCTTGGAAGTCTAAAAATGTCTATCCCTGCTCATTTGCATTCATTTGCATGAATTTATACAGCTGTGTATCTCTATGTACAGCATGCCTGTGTAAATGTACTGCATATTTATGTTTGTGTGTGGTTTGTGGCTGTCTGTGCGAGTGTGCCTTTGTGTGTTGCGCGTGTGTCCGTGCATGTGAGCCATCAATCCTATAAACCTAACTAGATGGAAGCAGAAGGGCCAGTATAATCCAATGGATGCCCCTGTAAATAGGATAGACAACTATATAGATCAGCTAGAAGGAGTTATAACTCTAGTTCTAATCAGATGAAAAGAGAGGAGAGATGGAAAGGAGAGGAACTGAAGTCAGGGAAGGAGAGGATGTGATGTAAAAACAGGAAAGTGTAAAAGAGTGATAAGTCAAAGCCCTCTGAGGATAAGAAAGCAAATGGTGCATTTTGAACGCAGAGAGAGGGAGGATCAGTGTGGGTAAGTGATAGAGGAAGAAAGAGTGAGACACACACACACAAATAAAATCAGAGAGAAAGAAGAGAGGGTAAGGCATGAAGTGTCTCCTCTCTTTTAGCCCCAGCTTGGCCACTGCAGCTGAAAACTATATTAAATGTATTGTTCTGTGTTGGTGTATGTGTTTATGTGTTTGAGGGGTTGTTTGGGGGTCAGGTGGGAAAAAAAGAAAACCCACAAAAAAAAAAAGCAAGAGAAGATGAGAAAATCATCTCATCGCTACCCCCAGCATTTCTCTTTTGTAATGTAACCTGATGTGTATTCAAGCTCTTAACACAGAAAATCCCCTCCGAATTAAGATCACTCCTTCACCTGTCACTTCCCACCCCTCCCCTCGTCCTCCCACCCCCCTCACTTCTCTGTCACTGGTGATGGATGTTGCCTGCTCTTCAGACTGAAAAGGGAATAGACTGTTCTCTCTGTGCGTTTCACAGCAATCTGGAGCTGTCAATAGACGCGCGTACACACAAGTGTGTGAAGCTGTCATGTCTCTATCAAACAACCTGCCTCATGCATCAAAGACAGAGAGGCGAAGCGCCCAGAGAACACAGAGACAGCAACCACAACTAAAAGTTTGTCCAACTGTTCAATTTAATTGTTTATTTATTTATTTATAGATTTTTTTTTTTTTTTAAACTTTGGGATCTAGTTTCTTCTTCTTCTACATCACATGACGTCATCAGAGCAGACAAGTGATCACAGCCACTTCTTACCTGCTGCACAAATGATGAAGTTTTTAGTTATGCTGTCTATTTGTGTGCGTTCTTTGGGAGATGGAAGTTGTGACTACAGCCCTAAACCGACTGTACTGATATCCTGATGTTCTGAAGCCACCTGACATAATGATGATGAACACAGTGATGGACGATGTGCGCTGTTTGTCATCAAATAACAGAGATTCCCCAAAATCTAATAATGTTTCTTTGGATGGATCCTTTCAGTAAACCACGACTGAAAAATACTGACGACAAAACTTTTTATAACTACAATTTACAACGCAAGTCAGGTCACTCAGCCAAAAGCAACATGCTTTAGGGTGTGGCTCCCTTGTGAATGACAAGTCACTACCAAGGTGTGTCCTTGGGTTCTCATCCAGATCCAATTACGAATGGTGTATCAATGTGTATATTCCCCAGCTCCACTCTCTTTTTAAACTATCTCTAGCTCACTCCTGGCTAAAAACAAAAGGTGACGGCCATGATGCCAAACTTGAGCCTTAGAAATGATAGTCCATAAACCAATGGATGACATAACAGTGGGTTTACACTTGCCAGATACTTGAGAATCCCGTCAAACGTTTGCCTCTCTAACCTTTGTATTCTTATGAAATGGTGGTGATGGAGTTGGAAATGGTGATGGAGTTGCTAACTTGGCAGTAGAATATAAAAGTTTCGGTGCAATTCAAGGATAAGTGTTTTTACCATCCAATAGGTTATATTGAGAGATATGGAATGACAACGGAGAAGTAATGAACCATGTATTGATATTCCAAAGCAATCAGACACATATTCAGCTGGTGACAATCAGGAACAAACGGCTGACAAATGAAGTAATATTCTACTCAGTTCTTATTATTTGTGGTCCAATAACACCCTCATGTCCTGACTAAATAGAGCTTCTGGGTAATAACTACAAAGATCAGACTGAATGTGTACATCTCTCTCATCTGTCTTGGCTGCAATAAGAATACACAAACACTATGATCAGCACCACAAGAACACTCAGACTGCTGCTTAACTGGCTTGGCAGTTGTATAAAGATAGATCAAATTTGATTTTCTGCACTCCAAAGCATACTTGCGGACTGCTTAATTTGCCTTGACACTGACAATGTATCTAGTGGAGAATTTCCAAATATGGCTAAATGAAGCGCTGCACCAATATTATTGTGGCCTGGACGTCTTCTCAATGATCCGCTGAGTCAGAGTGTTCTATAAATGGAGCTAAAAGAATTCAGGCCACACATGTTAATAGAGAGGGAAGACTGAAGCGTGTGGTTTCATCTACTTTCTAAGACCTGCCCGTTAAGAGAAATAAGAGTACTGAGAACATTAGATGGTATTGCATGTTTTCCAACTTGACTGTGAAAATGGTCAGGAAATACAAATAGTGTTATAAAAAAGAGATGGCAGACATGTGATATCAAACAGAACAGAACCAAAAAAAACTTTAATTCCCTTCTGTTGTTCTCCAGTGGGCAGCTAATTTCCCTGCATTCCTAATACTGCAGAGCCTCACATGTCTCTCTCGAATGCAAATGATTCAATTTCATCTCCGGCTAAAATTAAATTGCGGTTAGTTCACAGTTAGTGAATTCATCCTTTGCTGCTTGTTGTGCCTTCCTTTCTCTTCTCTCCCTCCGTCTCTGCTTCTACTGGGGGGCTGGGCCGTTGAGAGCCTAGCATAGCCATGACGCTCGAGATGTGAAATTGAAAAGCCAGTCGGCTGTTTAAATATCCCATTTATTGTCACACGCTAATGAAAACAATCTTTCACTGTTAAATCTGAATAGGCAAAATTGCATTTAGAAATACAAAAACCAAGAGGGCCTGACAAATGAGAGATGATAGGGAGAGACAGTTGGAAGTGGGCGGGTGAGACAAGTGTGGACAATAGGAGAGAGCTGTTGCTCAATATGGAGGCTGGAGGATCATCCCTGCATAAAATACATAACAAAATAATATAATCACCCTGTACCCAAATGGAACTTCTGGCCTCTTTTTGTGTCCCTCCTTTCTTTACACACATCACTATAAAGGCACAGTAGTGTCCAGTCACAACAGGCTTAATTATTGTATCGCAACATATTATGCAATGTTGTTGGGTGTATGAATTTTCCAAGGGCTCTGTGTCATCTGGGCTTTGCATTTTTAGCAACATAAGGGGGGGGGGAGGCCCTTTGGTGCTGATTAACAGTATTCTCTCAATAACAAAACTGTTACCGACTTTGCTACCTCAGGCTATAAACAATATAAAACATATAGTTGCAATGTCCCATAAACATCTTAAATTGAATTGGTGTTTAGAAGGCATATGGCCAATAGCAGTGCATTTAAACACAGCAGCATAGACTCAAAAAGCACACCCTGGACAAAGAACATTAAGCACACATTCTCATAAAACACTCATAAATTACTCATAATACTCATAAAACAAGTATTTTGGACTGCAGTTTATTGTTGCATAAGCACATAAAACGCTTGTTGTAACATCAGTCAACCATATGGACATAAATTCAGAGCGAGCGCGCTGACCTTCCAAATACGTTCATGTTATTAACACTCAGCTCACTTAAGTTATCTGTCGGGACAGAGGGCTGTCTTCATCCTCTCCAACACTGCATAACTGACCCCAAAGACACATCTCAAAATTGTTGATCTTGCATTATTAATGTGTACTTTGAATATTCTCAGTTAGGAGACTCAACAGAATAATGACAGCATTGGTTGTATCTGTTCAAAGATTAAAAGCTCCTCCCTCGTAACCCTAACCCTAAAGACTATTCTTAAACATAAACAAATCATTTTAATGGACTGAATTTAATCAAAGGGACAGTTCACCACAAAATCTAAAATACAGTACATATTTTTCCTCTTACCTGTAGTTTATCCATCTAGATTGTTTTGGAGTGAGTTGCTCAGTTTTGGAGATATTGGCTGTAGAGATGTCTGCCTTCCCTCAAATATATTAGAACTGGATGAAACTTTGCTGGTGGCTCTCAAACGCCAAAAAATATACATTACAAACTCCACAGCAATGTCTCTTTCCACAAATCATGACCCGGTCACTCAAGATAATCCACAGACTTTGTTGTGAGAAGTGTCATGCAACTACTTTCTTTCCACACTGTACCACAGTGCAGAAGGAAGCGTGCATCTACTCATTGACAAGAAACAAACTACCTAAGATATCTAAGCTAGCTAACATTACAGCTCAGCCAAGGAGGATGACATTAATGTTTACATCCCGCCCTGTCACGAGCCTCCATGAGTATATTCATGTTTTCTTCTACAAGGAAAGAAAAGACAGTAAATAGTTCCTGCAGGATACATAAATTGCACTACAGGTAAAAGGAAAAAATATATGTTTTTTTTTAAATTATTCTCTACATTCGTGAGCATGAACAAATGCACCGAAATGCATACATAAAACAATTGTTGATACAATTGCTTTTGAAACTTTCCCTTACTGCCGAATATTGGATGTGCACCACTTGTTGCAGGTTTATGATGTCTGCCACAGATGAACCTAAGTAGACAAAGCACTGGGCTAACAGGTGCGCAGTCGCCCCAACACCATTGATCCAATAACAAAGGGATCATACCACAGCAGAGATCGGACTATGATACAGCTGCTCACACTTTATCAGCCTCATAAAGTCTAAGGCTTTAGAGTCAGATGTCACACCCCTTCATAAGAGATCAATAGCTGTGGTCAGATAGGGTTGGTGTCTGCAGCCTGGAGAAACAATCCCATGGTCAAAATAAGGGGAGGGGAATAAATAAATAAAAACAGAGGGAAGAGGGTTTTTTTCTGGGTCAGTTGGGAATTGACCTAATGGTAAGAAAGTTAAACAAGAAAACCACAATACCCCCTTAAGACTAATACTGGATGTAGCCAGCAACCAAAAAAATAATGGAGCCGTTTGTACTAATGCTTCCATTTCTGTAAGGCAATACAATAGCTGTTTACTAAATTGTGTTCAGTGTTTTGCTTTACGTAAGCCATCAGGGTACAGGGAACAACCATCTGCACTGTACCAGCCATGGGATGAATGAATTTCAGACCAAAACAAAATGCAGTCCTGGTTAAGACACGAACCAAAACAGCCAATAAGTCTTTTTTTGTTCCAAGTGTAAAACATGGAGTTTATGATGATAGTCATAGCCATACTGTCAGTTGGTCAAGATCATTTCATAGACTTTTTGAGCGCTATAATAAGTGTAATCCTTTTAATGTGGCGAAATAATAAATCAAGGTGGGCCAGGACCTGGAAGAGGAAAAAAAAAGTCACAATTTTAGGAAGATAATCAGCATCCATGGGGGCAACACTCAGGTGGTGTGGATTTTGATGTACATTTTCTGTCAGGATGTTGAAGGAACTTGTTGGTGAATTCTCATCTAACTATGAAAGCCTTTGAAACAGGGTCCTACTATACAAGGATCACTGTGCAGATGCTGTGAGATGCCTACGAAAGTTCCTGACATTAGAGTAACATGTCTACACCAACATCAGAAAAGCACTCCATATCCTGGATTAAGCAGCTAAAGCAATTTCCTTCAATCCAGGCCAATCACAAACGCTTGAATGTAATTGCGGCTCTCACAGCAAGAGTGCACGGTGGCAAAACGTCTTCCACTGCTCGTCCACTGTCACTGCTGACGATGTAGTTCTGACTAGTACTACTGACTACTGTAATACTGACACTGACCCAAACTTAGAAAGTGTGGACCTAACACTTAGCTAGAGTTAGGTTTTCAGGAAGTTAGATCTGCCTGAAGGCATCTAGAACATGTTGGACCTCATCAATGGCAAGCTACAATTAGCACCCCAACCAGAAGGTCTGCACAGTATCTGCACAGAAGATCATGTGCGCAATGTTCAGTGCCCATTCAAAAAGTACTGTGCCCTTTATGTAGCGAGGCTAAAGGTAAGGTTTGGAGTTGAGAGTCCAGCATGTCCGATTCCCAGCCATTAATCAGACCTATATCCCCTAACTATATCTTAACTATACCCCTTAACTAAACGCTACTGTAGATGCCATTGAGGATATTTTATGAATTGATCATTTCAAAAAAGTAAAAAATATAATGTAGGGTTTGTTGTTCAGTATCAGCATTATGTCCAGTGAGGACTCATATATATATATATACATAAATAGAATCTGCAGATATAAAACTGCCCTTTTTCATAGTGGTTCATGCCTCCACCAACCACTCAAGATACAGTTTACATCCATGTCTGTCCAGACTCAAATGTAATTGGTAAAATAGAATTTCTCAATATATTGGCATGTATGATTCCACTGAATAATTTCCAGTGAGAAACATGCTGTCTTCACTTAGACACTGTTTTTATAGATGAGTACAGAGGACTGATCATGAGAGCTTCATGGTTCAACGACAATCACCTGAAGCTCAATATCAGTGAGAGCAATGAGTTTGTGGTGGACTACAATGCTTCAAATATGGATGTGGCTGCAAAGAAACTGCAATTTCTAAAACGTGGATGTTGAACCCGGCAGCACAGAAGATCTATATAATCAGCAAATGGGACATATGGTCACAATCTCCTCTTCTGTTCCTGAGTTATGGTGTTGAATAATGGCCAGAAACGTGTTTTTTGCAGAATATTATGATGCCACAGTAAAGTTGACCATTTGGATATAAAATGTCATCCCTTCATCATTCATCCCGTTAGACATTTGTGGGATATTTTGTCTTAGTTAGTGAATTAATTCTCGGGTTCAAGAATTCTTGAGATATTGCATTCATGAGGATGGGGTGGAAGGACTGACCACCCATAAAAACGTAATGCTTCAAAAGTAGAATACCTTTTTCGTCATGATCAGGATTGCGAGGGTACATGCCGGTATGAGCAACACATGACGAAATCAGCTATTTCTGGCTACCTACCACACTGGCAATCGGACAACTCAGTAACAGCCTGGGTGGGAATCCACCAGCATTTGGATCATGGCTCCTTACCTCAGCGCCATTTAGAAAAAATAAATACCTGTATATATTTGCCTGGCTAAGATGTGAGGTTGACAAGAAGGCGTGTGTGGTTAAGAGAGACAGTTAGCGAGTCGGTTATCTTCCAGCAGCACCCTGCGTATGTGAGCGCCTCTCTATGTGGATCGCTCATTAAAGCACAGCAGTGGGCACTGATAAAGAGAATTGGATTACTGTGATTAATACCATGTGTCACTTGTAATGTCTTTAACAGTGTGAATCACAGAGCTCCATACACACGTGCCTGAGCGTTACCAAAATGATTCTATGTCGGGAAACTTTAATGTGTCAATCATTACAGACGGGCCCCTTCACTGTTTCTCAGGTCGCCCACTGTCACCCTTGGTGATTAGTCGCAGTTTGGTCGCCATCGGCGCTCTACAAGAAACCAGTCGCCATGTGTGACTTCTAAAGATAGAAACACTGCTTCTGTGTGCACATACTGTATGTCTATGTGTGTGTATGTTGTATCTGGGTGTTTGGGGCTATTTGGCAAATACATACACAGACACACACACACACACACACACACACACACACACACACACAGAGAGAGAGAGAGAGAGCAAGACATTTGACAGTTACCTGAAAAAAGGAGGCTATAGTAAGTATGTAAGTTTGCTGTGTGGGACAAACCCCTGGGTGAGGCTCAGTTTGGCCCTCAGGCACAACAGATATTGCTCTATTGCCCAGAACTGCAAACACACACACACACACACACACACACACATCCATACATTTAACGCACATACTTAAACATTAACGCGTTCTCATCCCAGCTTGTCACACACTGACGTTTCGTCATGCGGCCTTCGCGTCATATCCAGACTGATGACGGGCTAAGTCGTCTGATACCGACGCAGACGGCTTTACATTGCTGGTACATTAAACCCGTGTTCGTCTGGATGAGACACGAAGGGCCGTGACAAAACGACGATACCGGACGAGATGGGCATGAGACCGGACTGTAAACATACACACATGTTGACTTGCTTAAAAAGAACTCAGAAGAATGTTGCAGAAAACAACACAGTTTCATCAATATGTCTTCCTCCTTCCAGTATTTCTACCCCGTAAACTCTCAGGCACCATCTTTACACACTTTCCCATTTAGCTGTATACGGATCTATGGGCCTATGGTTGGCTTTACAGCCTGACCTGGAGGCAAATGGAAAACATGTAAACCTGCCACAGTTTTATTTTCCACTTAGGGCCATTGGTGAAGGCATATTGTATGTCTCATACAGAATATGTGTTAGCTGCAATAAAAAAATGACCATTGAAAATAAAACAATGCTGTTAGATTTGAAACAATGCAGAAAAGACTAAAAACTAAATAAAGTCAACAAACAAATTCGCAACCATAACTGAATTTATAATAAATCCATATTTTTCGCTGCCTGGCTTCAGATGACTGAAGAAGCTGTGGAATCTTGTTAATGTGCTTTAAATTGAACTCCAAAAATGGACCATCACAGTAATAAACTCTACATAATAGTCACCTTAAAGCAACTTTGACAAAAGACTTAACAAGAGGACATAAAACAAGAACACTAAACTACAAAGTGAGAATACACAATGTAAAAATAATCAAAAACAAAGTTTTACTTCTTTCTGTTGTACGTTTCAATTGGATTATTGTTTTTTTTAATGGTTTGTTTTATTCCAGTCTTTGGTGCTGTAGTGTTGTACATCCAATACAGTTAAAATTTGATAGTTTCATCAAAAAAAAGAGCTAAAGTCGAATTTTGGTGATTTCCAGCTACATATTTCTTTTACTGACAAATGAATCTCTGAAGGATGCCACTACATTCATCTGAAGTGTATCACCATTTAAAATGTCCAACTTTCCAAAACAGTAAGTTTGTTCAAGCTGTGCTGATTGAAGACAGTGGTTGGTATATGGTTATAACCTGGGTTACATTGCAGGCTGTTAAAGGCAAGGCTCAGGCTATAAGCTGGGTCAGCAGCGGTCGAAGTGCAAGCATCAATAAATGCATGACGGTGCAAAGGTCTCCCTGGGGCACTAAATGAAATGCTCCTCTGCTTTCATTTCTCCATCAAGAGAAGCTATGGACACACCACCTTGCTTTAACAAACACACACACACACACACACACACACACACACACACACACACACACACACACACACACACACACACACA
>JBBPCS010072275.1:0-16297 GCA_037974645.1 Hollardia meadi
CCCCCCCCCCCCCCCCCCCCCATGACAATGATCAGTTGGGTCGGGTTGGCCCAGTTGGAGTTTAATGATTCAAGCGAGATTTACTCTTCACTGTGTTTCCTAGGTGCTGGACGTGGGCTCTCTTTGTCATCTAGAAGGGTGAAGTCCACATTTGCTGAGATATCTGCAAGGTTGAGAAATTACACTTGTCATACAAATGCAAGGTAGTGTAAATAGTAGAGATAAAGGTTTAGAGATAGACACAGTGAAACAGAGACCCAACAGGTCCAGGGTCTCCTGAGTCAATGTTCATATCTTAACTTGAGATAGGAAACGTGTATTACACAAGCATCCTGACTTCCCAGAGTCTTAAATTAACCCTCTTAACTTTGGGATAACTAAGTACTAAGGCTTGTTTAATCCGTATGGCTGCTATTTTATTGCTTCTTCAACATGAACTAAATGTCAGCATGCAGAATTTATCAACTGAGAGGCTTCTGGCAGACCCTGACAATGCACAAGGGTGTAATTACCAGCAATGTAAAGCCGTCCGCGTCATTATCAGAAGACTTGAACAGATGATGCAGCGCCAAACTGCACATATCTGGGTTTTCCCTCTGTAACTGTGCAGAAAGTATGCATTTAATCAGCGGACACAAATTGTTTTGTTTACAACACACCTGTCCTATTTGTTTTATTTAGCTTTCTGAAATAGAGGTTTATTATTATTATTTCTAAAGGTACTGCATAAGTGTAAATATATATATTTAGCAAGAGATGGCACTTTTTATAGCCTAACAAGGGGACACAACAGAAGGCAATAAATATGCTTCATTATGCAACAATTACACAGTATTAGACAGTCCTGGCATGGGTACATTGAGGAGATAACCAACACTTATCAGCTATATAGTTAAGTGCATTGAGTTTGTATTCCATGGCTTGTCATAGCATTGTGAATGCATAAAATGCCCGCGGACACAAAAAATTGCAGGTACGCGGACGTCCACACAGAGCCAAGCTACACTGTCTGATGATAAAAATTTACGTCACGACATAAATTCAGCTTCAACCAAATGGTCTGTTAGGACACAGTGCATTGCTGCGCAGAGTTCCACACACGGTTCGTCATCTGCAGCAATAATTCCATTGCCTCCTCTATGTTTTTTCTGACAATCCGGCAGGAAAAGACACTGATAATGTATTGTGAACAATATAAATGTTTTATATGAGCAGCGGAGCAGAACTCACTTGTTCACCGGCGCAGAGAAATGTGCTTCTGTTGTTGAACAGCCAGGTTATTGCTTGCACAAGAATTGACATATCGCTTCGCTTATGCCCGGCTTATGAAAGTAGCAGAAATGTGCAGAAAGCTGTTTTCAATACATTTTATTGAGGTGGAACAATGACACTCTTGAACTTTGACTTGGGGTCATGGAGATTCTACACATGCACAATAAAGTTTTAGTTCTGACAGAGTTCAATCCGTTCAAACCAACTGCAGGGTCAAAAATCACACAAAGACAATCGTTGTACCCTCATGGTGTGCAGTTTTAATGGAAATACAAACAAAGGTAATGTTTCACGTTTTCTAATGTTAAGGTCTTTCTAAGAAAAGTTATCAAATATCATAATGGGGGGGGGTAATTTTTTACATTTTTGATAGATACGTGACACAAAATAGCACACACCCTACTCCTGCAACGCCCTGCAACGTGCGACTCGGCTGCTTTACATTACGACATAGGGGCTTGTTAAACATCAATTAAAATTCATTAACAGGGCACGTGATGAATACATATTCACTCATATGAGCTGAATGGGTTTTATGAGTGTTAAAAGGAAAATAAATATATAGTGTAAAAGAGTAAAAGGTTACACAATGAACCTGCTCTGGGATGCTTGTCAATCACCTCTCCTCCTCTAACAGCAAAGTGTACCACGGAGGACCCCAAGTCACGTAGTCTCTGATGACTTCCTCATCAAGATGTGCTTTTAATGGAATAATTTGATATTTAAAAAAAACAACTTGCATGACACCTGTTTTTCCTTGAACGCTTCCTGGGAGGCAATTAAAAATGCGTATCCAAACTAAACATTCTCAAAGGAGCCACTCCCTGCTTGTCTCCTCTGATCATATCAGTGTGGCACATTGAGAGAGACCTGTGCAGTAGTGGAATCTCTTAGCGCCGTTTCAGCCACAAAAGGAACACCAAGGGAAAATCTAAATAAAGTTCCTGAGGAGGATTAATCCTGTCTATGTGCTGGGCATGTTGTGGATATAAACAAGCTGCACACAGGTGAGTCATGTCTCTGCCGGAAAAACTGTGGCTCACTTTGACTGTTGAGTTTCAATTTATCTATAACCTCAAATACTTCACATTAAAAATATTTTTCTTAGAGAAAGGACGACGCTGCTGTGATGTTTTCACAAATGTCAAAACTTTTTTCCCAACGATTTTGTTGTCAAAAAATTTATCAAAATTAAATGCCTTGTAAACTTAATTGGGAATGACAAATTTGCTGGTCAGATGTTACTTAAAATAAATAAATACACGTTTGAAAGAGCGTCCAGGTGCACTGATCAGAGGATCAGCAGTTGGACCCCCGACCCCTGCAGTCAGCGTGTCGAAGTATTGGGCAAGGTACTGAAACTCAAAGTGTTCCTAAACGCATAGCCATGTGTGAGTGTATGTACCGCCAGTTTATGAATGTGTGTGTTAATGGGTGAATGTGACAAAGTATTGTAAAGCTTTGAGGTGTCAGCAGACTCGAAAAGTGCGATATAAATGCAAGTCCAAGTCCATTGACCTTGGTCATTTCGCAATAAGCCTTTCAGAGTCACTGCATGTGTGCACGTGTATCTCAAATCTAAAATCATAATTCAATTCATTATAAATAGATATATTAAAATCATTTTTAACACATATAATTTCACTGTCCAACTGTCCTACTCTCACAACCCGCCACAACTCCTCATTTATTAAAAGTTTAGAATTCTGACATTTCTGTGCGATACTGCCATTAATTCCGACAATAATTGCGACCATGACACTCCTTTTTGCAAACAATCTCACAATGCATTGTGCCACATTTACTGGATGTTTTTGTCAGGCAAACCTATACCTGTCAGTGCCGGTTCAAAAGGAAAGATAACAGTTTATTTGTTGGGAGCGGCCAATAAGTGTTTTTTTTTTGGTCTAAACCTGATACAACTTGAGTTTCTTCATACTTAACCCTGTTGGATGAGTGAAACGGGTGGTTGGTTTATAAAAAAAAAATTTTTTTTTAATGAATGAATGAAATGAAAATGAATGTGGGTCGAAAATGTTGCTTCCCTTTTGTGACTGATTTCATTGTTGCTCGTAAACTGAACATTGTTTTTTTTGTTTTTTTTTAATCCAACAGTACACAGATACCGTCACCTTCTGCAAGAGTTTGTTTGCTGGAATAAAGAGGGGTTTCATCACAGATATGAGGTATCCTGTCTCTCATCTCCCAGGCAGCTCTCAGATATGTTCAGAAGTTTAAAATGTTTGGTTTGTCTGCTTTTGCATTGTTTCAGTGGCAAGACGAGGATTGCTGGAATCTTCTGCTGTCTGGTGTTGCTGGTTATTGGCTTCACTTCTTCATTTTTAAAGTCAGTACCAAAGTCTTTATTATTGCTCAAGAAGACAATATGATTTATTTGGAAGAATCACTTCACAATGATTTAATACCATTCTCATGATGATCATTTATTAGAAATTTGACGAGCCTCTTCCCTAAGGACAAACTGCCGGTGGCCAGTGAAGGACAACTGAGACAGAGAATCAACTTAGACAGCACGCTTAACTTTAGGTGAGAAATCTGACACTTTCTGGCTACAGAAAATTCAAGTCAAGTCAATATATTTAAATGGGAAAAACAACACCATGACTGAAGTGCATTTACAGAGAGGTACTAGAATATTATCCTCAAGTAAAAGTTCTTTTACTTTACACAAATTTTACTCGAGCACAAGTAGAAGTACATTACTCAAAATGTGCTAAGCTACAAGTGAAAAGTAAGTGTGTGAAAATGTACTAACAATTTCAATGTTTCATTCATTGACGATCCAACAACAGTAGTGGAACAACATCAAGCCCTCACAAGCCCACACTGACAATAATCTCTGTTTGTGTAGACAGATTTTTCAGCTTGTTCACACCACTGGTTATCAACTCTAAATATAGCCTTCCTCTGTTTAGCCTCGCCACAGTGAACCCGAAAAGAGTACAAAACTGAGACTATTAAACACGAATAAATAAACCATCTGTGGAAACCGTCGTAGGTGAAATGAGCAATATACAGAAATTAAATAACTGACATTGTGCTGGAAAGAGCGCTGCACAGTTTTACACACTGCATAGCACGCACACACAACGTTACTTAGTGGATGTACTCACCTGTCTGAGCGTCAGTCTGTGAGCCTCGTCCACCCTCAATCTGCTCTTGGTTCTACTTCTTTGCTTCACCATTCTCAGTGCATGTAATAACACCTCAATGAAGGTAGGATTTCATGAACAATGTAGAAATTTTAGAAATCACCGCTGAGGATCCACCATGAGCATCCAGCGTCACCTGTTAACATCAGGGGGTGTGTTTGTGTCGCTTATGATTACCTTACCTTACCTTATGATTACCAGAAAGCTATCTTAAAATAATATGAAAAAATAAATATAATAAAAATGATAAATACTGAAAAAAAAAAAATCATAATTACAGCATCCATATATGACAATTACAAGATCTGTATTTTGCATAACGGGGCCGTTTTCAGGCAAACACACGCATACACATATAATTCTTTTTGTACAAAAGGTGAAATTAACGCACACATCTGACCAGTTATGCTCGTTAAACCCTGCTTTTTGAAAGGTGTGCTCCATTTGTTACGCTGGTCTCAAAAAAACACAATGAGACTGACGGTTCGGCGATACACTGACAGACCTCACAACTCAGTCAAGTGTCACACATTATCAGACAGGCAAAAACCTAATCCTCCTTCATGACGCACACATGAGAGCACAAAGACAAGTGCATGGGTGGTTTAGATTTGGATCCACCCTAGTTTGAGCCTTGTTTACTCAGTGAGTGCTCTCCCATATTACATTATTTCAGCAGCCCATCATTGAGAAAGACCCAAGTCCAGTTTGGTATTTTCTCCTTCGTGTTTACTCAAAGGACAAGAGAGTTTTGTGACAGACAAGAGGATAAAGGAAGAGAGTGCTCGTTTTGACAAGAATTTTAAATTTAGTTTTCCTCTCAGTCGCGTACAGAAAAACTATATTTGGTTTAAAGTCATATTTTAGTCTTATTGTTTTGTCTTAGTAAAGACTACGTCAGCGGTACTTAGTTTGAATTTTAGACTTTTTTTGTTTTAGTTTAGTTTAGTCATAATTTCCGTACATGTTTCACGATACTGATCTGTATAAATTCCAATGAGAAGTAAGAATGCATACCTTGGCTTTTCATACAGGCTTTTTATATATCTCTTCCTGAGGTCTTCTGCTAAATTCAGTATCATGTATCACTCAGTAGAACTCTGGAGTTTAATAAATCAGCCGTTTATGTGATGTTTAAACAGATGACCATAATCTGTAAAGTGAGCACACACTGCGGGGCTCCAATGTCCACTGATTTATTGCGCCTAGGTGACGTACTTGATAAGTCAACTCAGAGCAATACATTATGTTAAAGAAGGAAGGCCAGATAATCGCCAATGTGTCCTGAATCCACAAAGAACTTTTCGCTATAGGCCTACTAATACTAAATTCAGACCTAAAAAGGAATTAAAATACAACCTTGAATCCCAAACAAATTGGGATGCTGTGTAAAGTGTAAATAACAACGGCATGAAAGTATTTGCAAATCAACTGTGTTTTCTGACAACTGTTTTACAATCCTTTATACAATCGTGTTTCGCAAAGTGTTGAACCTCACCCCAGTCTTGCTGGTGAACCACAATGAAGCTGTTTGCCTGTGGAATGTTCCAAACGGGTGTTATTTAGGTGTATTTACAGAAATTACAAAAAAAAAAAAAATTTACAAAAGGTCAATGAGGTGAAATATTAAATATATTTAAATAATTATATAATAAATAAAAAATAAATAATTAATAAATAATGCAAATAATTGTGTTCTATGTTTATTTACGTTTTACAGTGTTTCAAGTTTGTTTTTGTTTTTTACAGTTGGGGTTATTGAATCAATCAACATACATAAATAATATTTACCTTGCCAGATACTGTGGGATAGTTCACCATCTTGAATACACAAGGCACTCAATCTTCCTTTCGGTTTAAATATAAGAGAAATTTGTACTTGCACGTGCAACCCATGCTTTGAGATGGCTACTAGGATCTAAATTAGGTGTTTTGTAAAAAAAGTAGCCCTTATGGATGAATCCTGAGCTCCATCAGATCTATCAGGGCATTTTCAAGTCGCTAAAAGTCCAAGATAAGCCAACCACCACATCAGCCACCTCTAAGAACACAAGTCAATATTTGTAACTTTTTTGTGCTGCGTTAAGTGCCACATTTTATAAAATTATTAACTCCTCTGCCAAACAGTAAATCATTGATGAGTCTTAAAATATCTTAAATCGTGCAAATGTCGGACGTTAAAAGTGACTAAGCCATCTATTTGATTTTTGTTAGAATTCAAAACAGGTCTCCTGAGCAGTGTAAAATACCTCGGCAATGAATGGCAATATTAGGTCATTAGGTAAACTCTTCAGAGAATCAAAAGTACTTACTTAACAACAATAATGTCAAATTAATAAACAATAAACACTCACAAAAAAATAATACATCGGTAGTTTAATAATATACTCATGATTGTGAACACAATGTAAGTCAGCTCCCATTATGGCTGTTTAATATATGTTTTGTTTTTTTATCTTCCACTTCAGGGTCAGACTGGAGGTTGAAACATGCACATCTTGGAAAGCTCCTATCATCTGGGAGGGGATGTTTGACACAAAGCTTTATGATGAAAAGCACATTGAAGGTCACTCATCCGTGGCCCTCACCGTGTTTGCTGTGGGCAGGTTTGTTTCTCTGTGACTTTGAAAATACCAGATTTGTTGTGATGAATGCTCTTTCCGAACCTGGATGCAGATGAAGAAACCTTCCCTGGAGGTCAGTTACAGCTGAATATCAAATGCTGGCATGGAATAGAATAACAGAATAACATTTCAGCCCAACTTGATGCCACACAATACATTTTTAAATACAATAGTGGAGGTGGAATGCTTTTTTTTTTTTTTTTTTTTTTCACTCCACTGTCCCTTCAATTGTGTTCACATGGCTCCACCTGTCAACACCCTCATTTTCCCAGCATGTAGCAAAGTGTTCACCAACATTGTTTCCTAACAATGTTGGTGAACACCTGCACTTCTATGTGAAAGGCATTACGCAAGGGTGCCTCACATGACAGCGGACGTCTCAGAGTTCAGAGTTAGTCGGGTGGGGCCAACTGAGCTTGGGTTCAGACTCAAGGAAATGACCCCAGTGTTATAACAGATTAGAATGTCAGCAGTTGTAAATGGATGACAGTTGTCTCAAATAATGAAATAAAAACCATTAGTCAGTAGTATGATGTAGTAGAGTAGAATATTTTTCTCATCATAATGAGTAATTTTTTTTTTCTTTTCTCTGTCTCTGCCTAAGGTACCTGGATGCCTACCTCAACACTTTCCTTACCTCTGCAGAAAAACATTTTATGTTAGGATTACCTGTGACATATTATGTGTTCACGGATCTACCAGAGGAGGTACCAAACATCGAGCTTGGTCCTCAGCGAAGCCTGAGGGTTATCCAGGTAGAGAAGCACTCCAGGTGGCAGGACATCTCTATGATGCGGATGAAAACAATATCAGAAACCATAGAATCCGAGATTCGTCACCACTGCAACTATGTCTTCTGCTTTGATGTGGATCAGGAGTTTAAGGGTAGATTTGGCTCAGAGGCTCTAGGGGATTCTGTGGCTTTGCTACATGCCCACTATTACAAACTACCAAAGGTGAGGTTCACATATGACAAAAACCCCAAATCCAAAGCTTTCATGGAAACCGGAGATTTCTACTACCATGCTGCTCTCTTTGGAGGTTTGTTGGAAAATGTGAAGAATTTGACAGACACCTGCTATATGAGCATCATGGAGGACAAAATGAACAACGTGGAGGCTCGGTGGCATGATGAGAGTCATCTAAACAAGTACTTTTGGCTTTACAAACCAAGCAGGCTGCTCTCCCCTGAGTACTGCTGGGACCAGAGTATTGGTGACAAGAGGGACATATTCGTTACTCGCCTAATATGGGCACCAAAACATTATGACACACTTCGTACGAGTAACTAGAGAATCCACAAATTGGGATAATTTTGTGAGAGAAGTGCAAAATTGTTTACAATAAGTGTTGCATCAAATTCTTTTATGAACTACTACTACTACTACTACTACTTATGGTAAATCTCAAAGTAAGGTAAATCTAAATGGTTGTGTTTGTTCAAGCATGTCTTACAAGACATAATGTCCAACATGAGTAACTTTATTTCAATGAATAGTGTGTTGGTGTCAACACAAGGTGCCCATGAAAAAGAGAATTAATTAGTCAAGGTTCCCTTTGGCATCTATGGCCGACGCGCTAAGCCTTCCCTTTAGTGTCTCTGGGCGACACGCAAAGGCTGTCACCACATGTCTTATCCTGACGCACAAGTTCTATGTTACTTTGGTTAATTTTAGGTACAAAACATCAGTGACATTTGGTCAGGTTTAGGACTGTTGCCTCACAGCAAAAAGGTCCTGGGTTCCAGTTCCTTTCTGTGTGGAGTTTACATGCTCTCCCTGTGTCTGCGTGGGTTCCGTCCGGGTGCTCCGTCTTCCTCCCACAGTCCAAAGACATGCAAGTTAGGTTAATTGGTGCAGGTGGTCTAAATTGCCCGTAGGTGTGAATGTGAGTGTGTATGGTTGTTTGTCTCTATATGTCAGCCCTGTGATGAACTGGCGACCTGTCCAGGTTGTACCCCACCTCTTGCCTAATGTCAGCTGGGATAGGCTCCAGACCCTCTGCGACACATAGATGGATGGAAAAGATCTGTGATGACGTTTGGTTAAGTTTAAGCACAAAAACCACGTGGTTAGGTTTAGGAAATGACTGGTGACTGGGACGCAAACTCCGGTCTTCTAGGTGAAAGTTGTGTTTGTGACCCTCCGCTCAACCAGGTCCTCCACCCCTCTTGGCACTTTCTCGCTTTGGAAAGTACGTTGCGCTACGTCATCTTTTCAAGTCGTCTGATACTGACGTGGATGGCTTTACATTGCACTTGTATAAAACCCTTGTGCGTCTCTGCCAGACGCCAAACGGTACCTTGTGTGTCTGGATGAGACACGAGGGACTGTGACAAAAAGTGGATATCAGAGGAGCTGGGATGAGAACGGGCTAGAAAGACTCTAACCATACCCGTACAAACATGAAGCCAAAATATCCTGGATATGAGCACTGCCATCTTGGTATGATGACGTCATTTGTAGCCAGTGTATGCCCAATAGCAATCAGGGGGTGGAGCCGCTGTGTCGAGTCCCTGCCCACAAACCCACCTGATTCAATCGGAAGCTCAGCTGTCAATCATGACGTCTCACCCTCTTTTTTTTTTTTGTTGTTGTTGTGTTTCAAATAACTAATTAAAATGAAACTTATCAGAAAAATGAACACTTGGAACACGATCGGGGTGATAAAAACTAGCTAAAATAACAGAAGCTATCTTTGAGAGCAAATTTATTTGGCATGCACTTTGAGATTTTGGTGTGGCCCATGTACTGTCTAATAACGTTTTCACATTTGGGGAACTCGTGTTGTCCGTTTTTATATACAGACAGTGGGTCTAGCCTGTATAGATAATGGTTGAATCAATTTATGCTAACTTAGCACCCCCTTGTGGACAACAGTGGAGAAGCATCTATTTAGCAGCATGGTGACTGTAGCACCATGCACTTTAAGAAGCATTTCACTGCTGGAAAGATGGTAATTTTACAAAACTGGGCTGTGTATAAAACTGTACTATCTCACCTGTTTGTTTTTTTTAAACTATTATTATATTGTCAAAAAATGATATACATGTATATGGGATCTCAGGAAGTGAATTACCATGTGATCTTTTAAGTCAATCACTTGTCAACTCCTGTATATAAATGACATAATTCCCATTTTCCTTCATGCTCTGATGAAGGCCACTAGGCCAAAACGTTAGCATGTTTGGTCACATGGCTGAAATAAATTGGTGCAATTGGGATTAGTGTACTTTGTTTAAATGTGTCTCTGGGCGACAAGCAAAGGCTGTCACCACATGTCTTACCCTGATGCACAAGTTCTATGTTACTTTGGTTAATTTTAGGTACAAAACATCAGTGACATTTGGTCAGGTTTAGGACTGTTACCTCACAGCAAAAAGGTCCTGGGTTCCAGTTCCTTTCTGTGTGGAGTTTACTAATAATCTTAGTTTCTATGTGTGTGCTCACGCTCTACCTTATGGTGTACAACATTGGAATTATCGTAATACTGGGTAGGCGCATCCTCCCCAAGATCTAACTGAAAAAGAACACTGTTTGGAACAACTTGTCTGTTTATTTAGCCTAGATCTTTTCACTACTGTTTGGTAGGGGGAGAAAGAGAAAAGAGAAGCGCTGCACTAATTATTTTTTTTTGTTGTTGATGCTGTTGTTGTTTTTTAGGGATATACTGACAATTAAACATTTTGTTCACAATTTGCCTCTCATTCACCTATTCACACACACTCACACACTTATGGCAGCACGCTGCCATGCAAGGTGCTAGTCTGACCATCAGAAACCATTCACTAACCCTAACCCTTCACCTGTCTTGGAGGATTTCCTGGCCAACCTCACAAGCCAATGGATTGGTTGCACAGCAGACATTTTGAAATGTCATAGCAGAAAACTCACAGGTCTGTTAATAATTGCTGCCATTATGCATGCTGGTTCATTGTCACTGGGATGCTTAAGGGTACATGGTGCGAAATTCAGGGTGTGAGCATCTTCCGCTGTGGCGAAATTTGCATCAAAGTTCAGCAATGTTAAACTCCACGCGAAGCGGAGGCGCAAATTTGCTCAACTGACTCTTTAATTTCACACGTCTGACCGTACCTTAATGGAACGGAGCCTTTGTTACTGTTACTAACTCCACCTGTGTTTTTCCTGCTGTCTTCTGTGCCACCAGTCCACTGAGGGTCGTCAGCTGATTAAGCTCACCTGGGCCCCTAGGTTATAAAAGCCAGTCCATGTGTTCACGCTCTCCCTACTTACAGCTGGCATCTACCCTGCATCATCTTAGAGTTTGTGTTATGTTGACTTTAGTTTGAGGAAATGATCCTTGTTTTATGTAAAAATCTTTTTGCATGGACTTCCTGCTTGTCACATTCTCTGAGCCTGTATGTGAAAGTGTCCTGCTCAAAGACACTTTGACATGTGGACGACCTGCTCTAGTAGTAAATCCACATTTTATTTTGTATTGCTGATTCAACCAGAAAAATTCCATGTCTATTCAAAGCATAGCTTCATGATAGACACATAAGTAGATCCTATGGAAGAGAGTTCAATTATCCATCCATTATCTATCACCGCTTATCCTATGCAGGGTTGTGGGGGGGCTGGAGCCTATCCCAGCTGAGTTTAATTATCTGACAGCTAAAATATGTTACTCACAGTACAACTTGATACATGTTAAACATGTAAAATATATGCTGTGAGTATGCTACCAACATAGCACAAAAATGCTTGCTTCAACTTAGGAACAATGCAAAAGTTTGTTTTATTTTTTTTCATTCATTTTTTTAAAAATGCCATCCATGCAGCGCTGCACCAGCTACCTGTTAGGTACAAAATTGATTTTAAACTTTAATTAATTACTTTTAATGTCCTTATAAAATTATGTGAAATATATAGTTTTTAGTCAAATATTTTAGTACAAATTTCCTTGAAGGATTCCCAAACCCTATGACCACATAACCCCTCCACCATGACAACGGCTCCTAAACCCTCCAGATATGGAAAAACCTGCTACACAGTCAGGTACATGTGTATTTGGACGGTGACACAATTTTTGTAATTTTGCCTCTGTGCACCACCACAATGGATTTGAAATGAAGCAATCAGGATGTGACTGAAGTGTAGACTTTCAGCTTTAATTCAAGGGGTTCAACAAAAGTATCACATTAACCTTTTTAGGAATTACAGCCATTTTTACACATAGTCCCCCATTTTCAGAGGCTCAAAAGTAATTGGACAATTGACTGACAAGCAGTTTCGTGGCCAGGTGTGGCCCATTCCCTCGTTATATCAGGACAAATTAAGCAGATAAAAGGTCTGGTGATATTGACAGCCACTATGCCCAATCTGTGGACTACTAATTAATTTTGAAACTATGTTTTCTCTGACTCGTTTTTGGAATCTCATTGGGGGGGTTTTCTGATGTCATTTATATCGAATTTTGCTGTCCAACAGCTTTTGCAGTTTCAAAGGTCGATTCCAGTTAAAACTCTCAAGGCCAACTCCTGTCTTCAAACTTCATTGGAAGTGTGTTTAGCTTGCTACATAGGTGTGAACCTACACACATGGTAAAGGCAGACATCCTGTGTGTTTTGAAATCTTTTTTATTAGACTCTAAGAGGATTAATATTCTGATGAATGAGACAGAAAATGAGCAGTGCATGTCAAGAGCCGGCCTGCCAAGCTCACACCTGGGTGGCCCAACCCACTACTTAAGCCTGAACCACACAGCAGTCACCTGTGTCATTCAGCTGACCTAAGATCAGCTTGAACCTGCCTGACTGAAGGCAATGATGCATTATTCATTGACTGCCACCATCTGGCACATGAGAGCTCCCTGCCACATAAGCACTCACCCTGTCAGAGACATACAGTACAAGAAAAGGGGCAGTATATCATCAGAAAAATCCTTTCTTTAGTGCATATAATTTACAGGTCAAATTAAGAAGTATTTCAGTTAAACGGTATGTTAATAGATTTCAACAATTTTTAAAAGATTATTAACTAGCCCATTATGTTGTAGAGAGGTTTCAGAGAAAATGTGAGCTTGTGTGCCTTAGTCCCATTATGTGCCTAAGCAAATTAAGCCACAAGACATTTTCCTCAAAAGCTGAAGAAAGTAAGAGGCCATCTGTAGTTTCAATACAAAATGCAGCACAGATTCCCAGTTTGAAGGGCAAAAGGTGAATGCCGGAAAAGTGAAAAACAATAATACAATGAAGTGCAGTTTAGCCACGTACCACTAGAGGGTGCTAGTGTCAAATCTACCTTAGATACACAAGTGTGCCTTCACAGCAGATCTCCCACCGACGCACGTGTCACGTGTGTGTGAGCATTGTAGTAATGAAGGTTCCACAGGATGGTTTCAAATACTCAGTTATAAAAGACTGAGTAGTTATTAAAGAATTAACTTTCGCCCTGTGGATCTCACCTTTTTAACATCCGCTTGCAACCTTCCTGACTCCCCTACATCTCTGCATGACGAGAGTGAGAGAGTGTCTTCAAATCAGTGTTCTGTCCATTCTCAACCCATCTCTGGATGTGCTCATGCCTCCAAAGATGGCCTGGAAGAAAAATAATCTCAGTGTTTGAATGTGACTGCACTACTAATGCTACTGTATTTCTCATCCAGTATTTGGAGCAACATACAGTATCAAAGTTTCAAAACGTTTTTACAAATTAGTTTCAGTATCTTGACAGAATAAATCAGATCACCGCAGAAGAATCAAGAAACATAACCCTTGAAAAAGTTCTTGAATAAAAGTTGGTTGCTAAAATAAACCAGATACAAATAATCTCACTGCACTGTCGATTATTTCAATAATGAACAAACACTTAAGTGTTCCCAAACTCTCCCACCACTTGGGAAAACACCACACGGTGGCACTCAAAGCACACAAACCCACAATAGGCAAGACAAATACTGTACTGGAATACTGTAAAAAAAAACAACAACAACAACAACAAGGGATCAAAGCAGCACAAATAAAAATGCAAATAACACAGCAATGTTTTAGTGGACATTGTCCAAACTGGTTACACTGGTTTGTCAGGCATATGCTGTTTTTGATTTCATTCTCTTATCCTTTGACAGACAACACATTACTCCGACATTTCTCATGCCCAGCTCTCTCATGCTCAACTCTTCGCCTTCCATCCAGACGCACAAGGTTGACATCAGGCAAAGACGCACAAGAGGCGGAGAAAATAGTGTGTTACAGACAAAAGAAAAAGGGTTTTGGCATGCCAAATTATTCCACGTGGCTCTGCCTTGGGTGACATATTGTAAACTTATTGACAGGGCGGATTAGGAGCTTGTGCCAAAAAACAGAAACTTCAAACTCGAGCATCTTAATTCCTTTGTGAGGTGTGTGTGTGCGTGTGTGTGTTTGTGCGTGTGTGTGTGTGTGTGTGTGTGGTAGCCTATGTCTGTGTCAGAAAGAGACAAATTCAAACAGCAAGCTGTCATGTCCCCTTTTGCTTGTTTGTTACAAATTATACATGCTCATGACCAATTGATTCTCATTTACAAACTTTTTATTGGAGATAGACATTGAAAAACCAGGAAACACGTTTTTAGGTTACAAATGATAGAAACACGATAATGATTGATGGCCAGGGGAAAATATACACCCATTTCAAATTATCACACTTGGACCGCTTTTCTTTTTTTTTTCTGACTTTTACAAAACCCAGTGTAGAAAAGTAAAATGCCAAAAACTGGCTTTGATGTGGACATAAAATATGGAAATTACCATATTGCACCAAAAAAGGAAATAAATATTAAATTTTTTACATTTTATGTGGCTCCCACATGAACCAAAATTTGTTGTTGCCAAAATCACAGATGTAGACTTTGAGAGCTGACCACTAAACCCAAAAATGACAGAAGTAATTTTCTGTAGCGGACTTCTGAAACCTGATCAGTTCAAAATCGTATTTACAAGCAGGGGTCAGCAGGACCCCAGGACCCCAAGCACTATATTATGGTGATTTTTAGTCTAAATACATAACAATTAAAGAAAAGAACAATGGCTGGTAAACAATGGCAATATAAGTTTGATCTTATATACAAAAAACATTATTTCAGGCAGCGACATCTTTCAAAATTGTAATTGGCAAATAAAAAAAACTGAAAATTTATAGAAGATATGGTTGCACAAAACCTCATACTGTACCAGTAGTTCCTCTCAGCCTTTACAATGTCAAACCTGTTCAAAAGAAAAAAAAAACTGTTTCCTAAACAGCAGAAAAACATTTAAATGGAGAGGTCACGCACAGGTAAACGAAACCAGCTGTTTCTCTAAGCTTTGCAGTTATCAATCTTCTTCATTGCATCAATAGTGTGAAGTGTTCTTACCCAGAAAGGTTGTTAGTTCCTTCAACATGCCATGTTTTTGGAAGCAGCCGTTTCAGGTTGGGACATGCTGACATCATCTCGCTCTCGTGTTTTACGAGAGGTGACATCTATGTTGAAACCCAGCTATGAAAATATGGAGGTGAACTGAAATTACACAACCCACTTTCACATAAACATCATGGTGAATATGAAGTCAGTAGTAAGTGTATGTACACCTGTATGCATCTCCGGTAGTTTTACACTTCTCGTTTGCAGATCTGTCCAGTCTGCCCTTGGACCCTGAAAAAGGTGCATTTTTAAAAGCACTACTGAGCAGCCGACTCCTTGGTATTGGTAAAATACCAGAATTCATTATGGTCATAACAGATCTCATATAATATATACTGTATATACAACACCAATTCCAAAAAAGTTGGGAGATTATGTAAAATGTCAACAATAACAGAATGCAATGATTGGCAAACATTTTTTAAGCTAAATGTAATTGAATACAGTACAAAGACAAGATATTTAATGTTCAACCTGATAAACTTTTTTTAAAATTACATTTTTTTTATAAATCAATCAATCAATCAAACTTTATTTATATAGCACTTTTCATACAGCAAAAATGTAGCACAAAGTGCTTTACATAGCAAAAACAGAAGCAAAAACCACACACACACACACACACACATACTTTCTCTCACCCATAACACACACACACGCACACACACACACTCTCTCTCACACACACAACACACGCGCACGCACTTGAAAGAAAGCAACTGAAAATGAGGAAGCGCTATCTTACTCCCAGCAATTTGCAGTGAGGAAACACCATAGACTGGATAAACCAAATAAAATACAAAGTTCATTCTATAATTAAAGTTT
>JBBPCS010072276.1:1479-16297 GCA_037974645.1 Hollardia meadi
CCCCCCCCCCCCCCCCCCCCCCCCCCCCCCCCCCCCCCCCCCAATCGTGTTTTGGATTTATGACTGTTATCAGTGAAATTAGTCACTGAACACGTGTATCCTCTCACAAGGAGGGGGAGGACATGGATGAAAGGAAGGAAAAGGAAATTGGGTAAAAGTGGTAAAGGACAACAGATCACACAAAAAATACCTTCAAGAATATTTATAGAAGAATAGTCACAACTGAGAATGTTGTGAGAACTGAGAATTATTCCAATTGTGAAATCATAATGAATATCTGTGAAAATCTGTTTAATTCATTTCAGTGCGACACCTTGAAGTAAAACAGTTGAGATCTGTTAACTTGAATATAACGAAATGTGAGGATACAAGTGAAAATTGGTTTGTAAAACATGATTTGTTTTCATGTTTGGGCGTGGAGTTAATGGATTGCCTTTTTTCGTATCCATATTTCTCAACCTTTTCTTAAAACGTTTTAAATAAAATTAAATAAATAGCAGGAAGTGCTTTTCCGAAAGTGTGAATAAGTGAATCATCATCAATATGTAGTGGCATATGGGGTTGGCAAACTGAGAGCAGTGTTAAACAGGTGTGTATTAGAATGACCATTCATCTCCTGTTCTGTGTGCATGTGTGTGTATTATGGGGGCACTGAAGCCATAGTAAAAACTGTTCCAGCCAGTTAATTGATGCTGTGACAGGGACCATGTCAAAATACTTGTCATCTGTCGGAGACAGCTAATTAGATCACACTGTAGCCTAGTCCTGTCTCTGTTTCCCCTCCTTTTGGCCTGCCATCCTTTTTCTCTCTCTCTCTCATCTCTTTCTCAATTCTCAGGGTAATTTTCCCCCTGCCTGCTTTAAAGTAACACCAGCCATGAAACAGATAAGACAGCAACAAAATTATGAATATATTTGCATTCTGCTTTTAATTAGAACTTTTGTAATTGCAGCAGCTAACCTATTTTGTAGTGACAATTTCAAAAGTTAAATCAATTTGAACAAGCATGAAAGTGGGAGAGTAGAACAGCCGTGCCTGAATAAATAAATGAAATAGTGCCACTTGAGTTTTAATTATAAAAGGCATCACCATGTGTCGTTTGAAATGAAGGCTGTTGAGAGATTGTTGCGATAACAAGCCAGTGCCACATTCATGCAGTTTTGTGCTCCCTTGACAGTTTAAGGGCCAGACAGTCTTGAAGGTCTGTGTAATATATGCGTGTGTGTGTGTGTGTGTGTGTGTGTGTGTGTGTGTGTGTGTGTGTGCGTGTGCGCCATGTTCCTTTAACATTCCCTTCTTTTTCTCGTAAAATATGTCACATGTCATGAGGAACACCTAAAGCTCAAGACAGTGAAATTATGACAGTATAGCAGAATGTTCATGGATGGATATCACATATACTAAAACACACACACACACACACGTCTGTGCTTCTCTTGATCAAACATCACATCAAGAAAGGCATCAGAGGCACAAGGGTTTAACGTAGTTGTACTGTACCAGGATACCATGCATAATTCAGCAACCCATCGATCGGAGGCATTTGGTTCAGCAAGCTGTTCAGTGTTGCATGCCTCTTGGCTATTTTCACCATGGAGAATGTTCCCAAAATAACTATTGATTTTTGATTGGGGTAACACTCTAATTCCAAAAAAACTTCCAGGAAAGAAATTTTAGAGCATTTTGCACTATAAAACACAGAGGAGACTTGGTGCAACTTAGAAAGACATAAAGGACGAACCAAAGTTCTATGGACTCACTTTTTGTCAATGTGTGTATTGTTGTGACTATTAAGATTGGAATCAAAGAAAATACAAGAGGTGTGTTTTATTGGTGTGTGCACTGAATGCACAAGGACATCAGTAACTTGCTTTGGAAAGGCTGTTTTTAATAACCTGTTGCAAACTGCATGCTTACAGTGTAGAACTGTTACAGTGTGCTCAATCATGTGACACTCAGAGTATTCTTTCTTTAATTATGTGTATTACTAATTACCAATTACTGCACTACTTTTGTCTTCATGGAGTAGCACAACAGCAGGTAAAAGAGCATTTACAAAGCAAGCGAAAGTTGTAGATTGCTGAGTTTATGAGTTTGACTATTTTCTTTACGATTGGATTTTCCATTTGTGAACACAAGCGAATGCATTTTACCTTCTTTTGTGTTTATCTGTAGAACGGCCACATTTTGATGATATGTAGAGCAGAGTATTAATACATTAGTGTGACGTCAAGATTATTTCATTTACTTCTATGTAATTCATGTGTATTCAGATCAATGCTGTTGCTACTGTCTGACTTCCTCCAATTTAGTTCCTATATTTAAGATAAAACGGTATGCCGGTGAAACAGAAACTCTCCCATCTCGATGGCATATAAACATCATGCCGCTACTGGGACATTTTGCATGTCATTTCACACATTTTAAGCATTTGTTGGGTCATTTAGCGCTGTCCACATTAAGCTTTTCACATGTCATTTAACGCCGTTCGCATTTTTATGTTTTACATGTGCAGGGAAGGACAAAGTCAGGTGACTTGGTTAGGGTTAGGCATTAAATCTACTTGGAAAAAATGGTTTGGGTTAAAATAATTTACGTGTAATGTAATTTATGATACACAGATTGACATTACATAACTTAAACATGTTACTCAAGTTACCTTAATGATAAATAAGTCAAAATAGGTCAACGTTTACTTTCGGTTTCACAAAGGACACAAACCCCTTTCTCCTGGGTCAAAGTCCTGTGCTTCTCCAGCACCCCAGTGTCCTCCATGTGCAGACTTTTTCACTCTTTATTCTACGTTTTCTGATATTTTTTCTCTCTTATTACATTCATGGCTTAAATGACATGAGAAAAGCTTAATGCAGGCGGTGTTAAATGACACACAAACGGCAACAAATGCACTGTGAAAACACATGAAATGAAACATTGGCATGTTATTCATATGTAATTGGCAAGACCAGGCAGATACTGTTGACTGCGTATAAGTATAACCTGGTTACTCTGTGGTTCTTGTACAGGGGTCTGTTCCACTCAGACCACACATATATTCCTATGATTAACCCGTTACGGAAAATTTTGTGTATTATGTGTCTTCATTAACACTGAACCAGTTAGTCTCACCTATAAAGATGTGTTAACTCCATGCCAAACCATCTGAATTAAAATCAATCAACATTCAGTCTCTCCATTGATCTTATTTAAACTGTGTAAAATGTGATTTTCCACACGTGAATTGGTGATCCTCTTTAATCTCTTATGGATCACTTCAGCATTCCCTGCTTTAGTGTGAAGCCACTGAGGAAGGAATGGGCCTGAGCGATGGGAGTTGTTTAGGTTACCCCCGAGAGTTACACCTGGGGGGAGGCACGTGGACATCAATATGTGGGGGAAGGGGAATGAAAGGAAGTGATTATGTTAAGTGTCTAAGGGATCTTGAAGGGATTGTAATCAAAGGCTGATCCCCATTCATCAAAGTATCTCCACTCTCTCAGGAGCAATTTGGAAAAGGGATGTTGCTCACACCCTAATGCAAATGAGATATTGAATTGCTCTCGGTTGTTTTTTAGGGGGGGGGCGGTGAGGTTATCATTTCAGGTTCATATTGCCTGATGGGCGACACACATGCAACAAAGTGACGGAGCTTGCTTAAATAATTCCATGGAATGACATTATGAGCATATTATGATCTTGCTGTGGTTAAAAGTCAAAATGAATGGTGTGGTTACATAACGTCAAAAGCATTTAAGCAGTCTTTCAGTGGGAGGCAGATGGCATTTAAGAGGTCATGGCAATGTAATATGGGAACATGATTTGCAAAGCACATCAGAAATACAAGGGACAAAATGAAATCAATATGAAATAAATATCAACAATAAGTTCAGGTCTGGGAGAAACCAAAAGGAAAGTAAAATGACACATTCTTCCCAATAGAGTCGGGTGACAGCGATGTATTGTACTGTATACTTTGATTCAATAAAGGTTTTGATATCGCTGGTTATATTCGCTGATTATTTGCAGTGTTGCAAATCCCTGAGGAGGACTGCTTGATGGAGATGTTGGAGTTAAAGTGATTCTTGCATCATTGTACTTCCTATCTCCTCGAAAATTACATTTATATATTAACAAATTGTTTATGTAGTGGTGACAAATGTAATTGCTGCCTGGATCATGTTTTTTAAGTGAATGAAGCTCTGCATTTTGGTGCCACACAGGAGTTGTGTGGAGGTGGTTGGAGTAGATTGTGAGAAAAAAAAAAGATTTAGCACCCCTCTGAGGTTAGCTTTAGGCAACGAAAGCATCCTGGTTGAGGTCGGGGAAGATCATCATTCCAGTTCCAAACATGTAGCGTTTCATGTGTCAAGCCACTGCAGACTTTTTCTGTACTCGATCAAGACCATGATCTTGTTCCAAAGCCTGCATATAACCATAAATTAAATCATGCTATAGTTAGTGCAAGTGAATATTGTATTGCAAGGTCATTAATGCAAAATAGGTGTGTTTAAGTTTGAGGACAATGGCTTTTGTTGAACCTCACTAACACAGAAAGGCAGTGATAATATGGTTTATAGGACAAAGTAAAAGAAATGACAATAAAAATATATTCTGCTCTTATATAAAATGGTGTGTGGGTGTGTTAAAATGTCTTATTCAAACCGGGGAGTACTTTGAGTTGAAAATACTGCATACTGCTATAGTAGCTCCCTCTCTATGAAACTGAAGAGGATGGGCTCTCCTCTTCTCCCTGACAATGTGCCAAGATGCACTTTGAAATGGGAAATGAGAGATGAAGAAAGAAGAAGCCTTCTGATGAAAAAAGAAACACCGGGTTGGTCTTATGGGTTCATAATTTTCCCTACACTTAACACATTTATTAAGTTTAATTAAGCCCCTTTTACACAGCCTATTCAAGCTGGAACTGTTGCTCCTCGCCAGTCTGTTTAAAGGTGTTCTCTGTGAAACCAGCATATCACCAGAGTAACCGCAAACTTCTGTCACTATACTGTCTGCTGTAATTTAGTGATCTTGAGTTGTGTAATCTTCAGTTGTAGGTATAGCAACTGTTAGATTTGTTAGCAGTGGAGCTAGTGGGCCTCCTGCTCACTGAAGTCTGCCTAGATTGCAAACTCGGATCACGGATGGAGCTACTAGTGGCTATTCTGAAGACGGCTGGACAGCAAACGGCTGGAGACCAGTGGAGCTCAATTTGATGACAGGAGATACAGCACAGCAGTGATATACAGCAGCTCCGACGAGGACTATGACTACGGGGACAAAAAGACATAGCAGGTGTGTTACACGTCACGCCTCTTTTGATTGCGGAATGCCGGCTTACTATCTAAACTCACACAGTGGGTTGTTTGCCGCCGTTGTTTTGTTCAGTGTAAAAAAACAAAGGCGGCACAGAGAAGGGTCTTAGTTGCAGCGGTATTGTGCAATCTCATGAAATACTGCGTTGTGGTAGCGTGGTATCAGTGCAGCCTATTATATCAGATCATTTACACCATACAATCATTAATATACTTCCAATGTGTCCCTCTGATAGAGGTTTCCATTTAGGGTGATCCCTTTTCCCTCCTCAAGCCTCTGCTCTCCTTGCTTCTCCGAGCAGAATTAAGGGAACTGAGATGTCATCTATGGCAGAGCCAATCAATTTCCAAGGGTCATTGGCGGACACAGGAGTGAATGGACAAGAAATGAGATGCATCTTCAGTAAGTAGTGACAAGGGCCGATGTCTTCAGGAGTCGCAGGAGCACGCACTCAAGGGGAGTAGTTTACGTACACTGGTGATTTTATTAAGTATAAACAACACAACCGAGGCTCTTGCCACTCTGCTAGAAACCAGCTCAGGATATGAGATTCCGGGAGCTGGCGTACATAATCACCAGGAGAGAGATTGCAACCTCACTGCAGGGGAGATAAATTGACAAGATTACTAATTACCAATTTACCTGCAGCTGTGACTGCAGCGCTGTGCCTTCACTGTTTTCTCCTACCAAGAGAGATACAAAAAAAAACACAGCCCACTACCAGAGTATTATCTGTCAATGAGTCAAAATCATGAGTCACACAGTCTATTTTCTGTCTGTGTGTTACGGAGGAAGGGATAGACAGAGGTCTCTAAACATGAAGAGTGGACATTTGATGAGTACTTTACTTGTATGAGTACAGAGTGAGACTGAAAAATATAATCTTTCTGTACTGAAAGAAATTAGTACAGATGGTCCCACTGACATTGAGGAGGCAGTCAAGTGCTGAGTGAGGAGCCCACCATGTTGTTGGGATAAATGATGGGAATCAAAACCTCTTTCATAAATGTACCATCTGTGATCAGTTAAACAAAGTGTGTTTACCGTAAAACTGAACCACAAATCAAAATGTCCAATCTGTACCTGGAATTTTCCATGTAGATCCTGAACCTGATTTTGCTTTTTAAAAGGAAATGGGATATCCTCAAGCCAAATAAGAGGACAGGGTATATTCTATTACCCTCAAACTGCATCCTTGACTGGTTTCTGATGTCGTAACATTTCACGGAATATCATACAAACCTTGTGACTCTCTTGCTTTTAAAAGGCCTTAGAACTGCCAAACCGTCCGTCAGCATACACAACAAACACCAGTGAGGATGTACGGGGGAGGGCCACAGGTGGTCAAGTGATGAGGGACATCTTTCATCAACTGGAGGGCTCGGATTTATGCCTAAGTGATGACAAGCGTTCATCCTGCTGAAGTGCCCTTGAGCAAAACACTGAGTCCCTTCCAGCCTCAGGAGTGCACTTCTTTAGCTGGCCCAGCAGTCTCATTCGCCTGCAGACAAGAGTAAGCAAACAGACGATTTTCATACAGGGATCAGTAGAGTATAGCAAAATTATTACACACACAGAGCTTGTCACCATAGGGACAAGCAAAATATACAGTCAGACAGCACTTTCTGTTCAAACCATAGTTCTGTAGCAAAGGAAACACCTCGGTGCATTATATACTGTACAATTCAGTATTTGTCTGTTTTTTTCCTGAGACATATTCTTGACAGTAACTAAGAGTGGATTACAATTTTATTGTTAGAACTGCCGATTACTGCACCAACCTATCAAAATTCTATATAGTATCTTGAAGAAGCAGACCAGTGGCACCAGCCCTGGGCGTTAGGAGTTACTGATGCAAGTTAAGCTCTTACTGTTCTGAATAAAGTGAGTTGCTAATGGGTCACTCTACTGTATCACCTGAGGCCATGTTATAAATACCAAGGAAATGACAGGGGTGGAAGTCTAGACAGAGAGAGTGACACTTATTGTTATATCCTAACTGTCCACATGCCCTAAGGTTACAAGTCACAGTTCCTCAGAGGTCGATGAAATAAAGGAAACTGATGAGGGCAGTGCATGTATGCCTGTACATTGGTCTTATTTTCTTTCTACAGTAAAGAATCCATCCCAGGAAGGTTGCCTTGATTTTTTGAGACCTTGAGGGTTACCTCTGTCACTCAGAGGACCATTGTATTTAAAACTGCCACAGAATTCTCCAAGGTATTGTTTTTAAAAGAAGTAGCACTGGAGGCAATGTTACACATGTGACATTTGTTTCATTTTCACAGCTTCTGACACTTCTGAGTCCTTGGGTTTATTCTCCTTCCCATACCTCTCTGCCATCACCTTTCTTTCTTTCTTTCTTTCTTTCTTTCTTTCTTTCTTTCTTTCTTTCTTTCTAAATGCAGGCTCTTTTCTCAAGATGACCCAAACGTTTGTAATTACGATCCCCTCTCACAGGAGTAACCGTCTGCCAGGGGCTGGTAGAGTTCACTGAACCTGCAAAATGGACAGCTGTTATCTTTGACTGGTGGCCAAAACCAAAATTGGAGCTCTACTAGTAAATTCTGCCTGCTTAAAATACAGTGGCGACTTTTTTGTTTCTGTCACGTTAAGTCTCTTAATCTGATGACAAACACAGCCAATCGGGTGAGAAATATTCAGGTTAATGCACAGAAACAGCAGGTGAGCTTAAGGACTTGTGTAAACACTCATACACAGAAACAATTAATGCCGTCAAAGCCTTTCTTGCGGCGGTTAGACTCGGTACAATATCACCTTTCACCCTGATGTTCAAGAAAAAACAATACATGCGCAAAATGCTATGGGGTCAGTGGCTTAGTTAAAGTGTACTGCAAAGCACAGTACACAGGCCCAGTGTGTTTGTGTGTCAAAGTGTTTGGGCTGGCAAATTATGTTTGCAATCTTCATACTCACATTTAACATTTAACAACCTTTTGTGAGAAGCAAAAGTTGTTGTATTAGTTATATGAAGACTGAGACTCCTTCTGTTGGAAAATAGACAGGGATGTATATACACACATGGGTAATTCACAAGTCATTTACATATACTTTACAATATAGTAACACACTAAGACTTGGATTTGTTTGCACTATGGAAAGCAGACCACAGTGGAGGCTGTGTAACTGTGTAGTGCCTCCATCCCAGACGTTTTGTCAGCATTTCTGGGTACACAGATGTAGCTCTTTGAGGAGCAGATTTCTGCTCCGTTTCTCTTCTCTGTTGCTTTTCTTTTTTCAGTTTCAGATGTTGTCAGATTCATTGTGAGTTTATGACAATGTTTAAACAGCTGACAGGACAGCTGTTTCTGTCAATAGCACTTTTGGGGGGAGGCGGGGCAGAGAGTACGTGTGTAAATATTACAACAAAAATTACTATTTGATGACTACAATGTCTCTGTCTACAATGTCTAATTCTAAAATATGGATACATTACACACATGTTCAACCTGGCAGCACAGATCTGTACAATAAGCGCAGTTTCCGATTCAGTATCTGACAAAATCAGAAATATGGTCACAATCTCTCCTTCTGTTCCTTAGGTATCCATTAGGTGGCCGAGAGAGCTCAGAGCACTGTAACTTAAGAAAACACATGCAAATAGCTAAAACACTAGCAAACATCAACACTCACAACACAACCTAATAGAGAAACACGCTGCAAGTAGCACAGATGACAACGGATATTGATGTTTCTAGGGGACAATAAAAAGTGATGGACACGCAGGGACACGCTTGTTTTGCGACCATTTGTGACTCTCAGTTACTGAAGTCGGCTACTCATCACACATGTTGGAAAATAAACTAAAATATAAGCTCTTACTCTTTATTTCAATATTGTGATGGCTCTGTGTGTTTTTCGTGGTATTATTTGGATTGGCAGGCTAATAGTAAGCTAAATGAAAAGGCTAGGTCAACAACAGATATCTGCCCCCGGCTAATATTTGACTCATGCCATCACAGTATTAACATAAAGAGAAAAAAAAACAACTTTTTTTTAAGACATGGGTCTCCTGCATGTCCATCACTTTTTTCATCACATCCATATCCATTGTCATCTGTGCTACTTGCAGTGTGTTTCTCTATTTGGTCGTGTTGTGAGTGTTTGCAGGGCAGGTGTTGTCAAATTGATGAAGACATTTTCTTAATTTGACAGTGTTTTGTCTGTTTGCATGTCTTCTTAAGTTGCAGTGCATTGAGCTCTCTCGGCCACCAAACAGAAAAGTGTTTTTGCAAGGATTATGATGATAAGGTGAAGTTGACCTTTGACCGTGTGGATATATGTCACCACTTCAAAATTAAATCCTATTAGACATTTTTGTGAAATATTGTGATAGTCAACGTATGAAATATTGAGTTGCAATTATAAATGTGTTTTATGTGGGCACTGTGACTTTGACCTTTTGACCACCAAAGTCTAATCAGATCATCCTTTTGTCGAGTAGATGTTTGTGCCATATTTAAAGAAATTCCCTCAAGGCATTCCTGAGATATTGCGTTCATGAAATTGGGACGGAACGACAACCCAAAAACATAATGCCTCCAGCTACGGCTATCACTGGCGTGAAGGCATAAAAACTGTGCCAAACATTTCACTATTTTTCAACCAGAGGCACAGTGTTAGGCTTCAGTGGGATACAACAGCAAGGCTGAGGTGATTTCCTGTGTTTATTTCCAACTGTGCCAACACTTAAACAGAAAGTGAGATGATTCTTCCTGCTATCTGGGTGCCATATCAATTTTTACACTATGCAAAACAACTGTTTCACATGCATATGCTTCCCATGAAATTCTTTTCACATAGTCAGAAGTGAGCGTCAAACTCTGTGGTGGTCTTGGCACATCAGGTTGTGGATTTAATCACCAGGGTTTATGGCACAGATGCAGGAACAATCTCAGTTTATTTTATTTTTTTCCTAACTGTATTCTGCTACTTATGTTATTTATGTCTGAACCATTCATCTATCGGACTTTGGATTGGTCTTTTGACAATTATAGGTGGTCTCCCCTTTTCAATTTTTCATGTCAGTTAATCACTTCAGTAAACTAACCTGGCAATTTAAATGGTCACTTAATGTATTATTTTATAGACACAGAGCTACAGCTAAACTGAACTGCCATGCAACTTCAGCCAGAGGATCAAAATTCATATGAAAAAGACAAAGGGTAAAATATGATGCATGACAATTATCCAGTTCCCACACTACACCTGCGGACACAGAAAACTGAACAATTTTAATTTTGTTTTTGTTTTGTTTCATTAAAAATAAAATTTGGTGGCTTCTCCCTGGCATACATACAAATATCCTATGTATGATCTGCATTTTTAGCAGCCACTGTAAGGGAGTTTACAGGTTTACAGGTTTACAGTTTGCAATCTGCAGTCAAACTGCTAGATGCCACTAAATTTTACAAGTAGTCCTTTAAGGCCAACATGTTTGCTCCTTATGATTGATGATCCTTTGATCATATTCCTGGTTATGGTGTGTTTATCAGTGTATATCAATACCTGTAGCAAACAATGTTGAGGCAAAAATAGGATACCAAATCCAACATAGCCCTATAGAAACCATTATTATTGGTTGGCTAAAAATGATAATATATCACAATAAGAAAAAAGAAACATGGTAAGCTGCCATTATTTCAACAGGGGGATGACATGTTAATATTTTAATAAATGCTATCTACAGTATTGCAGAGATACTTTGCACACCTGACAGCCTTGACCTCTTCCCAAAGCTCACATTGCTCATGTTGCAATCTAACCTTTATGAGAAGCCACTTTTCTTTGGATTATCAACTTGACTGATGCTGACCACCCAACCCCGCTCACTGTCATTCATTTCATGAATGTTTGTGGAAACTGGTATAGTCCTGCCCTTCTGTGTGCTCAGCCAGCTCCTTTGGAAGACTTCTGGGCAGTCCTGAATGGGAGGAGACCATATAGCAAGGACACATGGCTGCTACATAAATGAATGGATGGAACAGTGTGTCACCTATAGCTTGCATAATTCTTTCAGTGGTTCTGTTACAGTGATATCAATGTCTTATTACAATATTACAATATCTTTAATGTTAAAGTTGCAGCTAATAATCCAATGTGCTATTGCACCCAAATTGACAGGAGTTTTAATGCACAGACTAACATAATAAATTTTTAATTTTCTTAGATGCTGTTAAATGTTTAGTTATATAAGTAATGTTTGGAAGCATAGCAATAAAGGAACCTTTTATGACTGAGAAATAAACAAAATGCTTATTTTCCATGACCATGGTTGACCATGACAATGCTTATTGTCATGTGAATACACATTCATATGGTCAAAAGAGCTATCGATTCTGTCTTTATGGTCTTCTTCATGCAGGGCAGCTGTTTTATATTAGGCTGACATGATTTCATATAATTGATCTGTTATGAAACAAAGAAAAAGAAAGACCATTCTGTAAGTGAAACTTTATTGTATAATATAATGTGTAATTGTGTCAATTGTGCAATATTGAAATGTTTCATGGCAATCATATGACACAATAGGTAATTTTTGTTTAGTCACAATACAGTCTGTGTGTTGATTTAAAACCAGATAATTATAACCTAAATGCAGAAATAAATGGTTGAATTTAATTTTAAGCTGCTGCTTTCAAACTCCAAGTTGTTCCTGTTATTCTAACACGAATGACACAAAGAGGGTTTCAAAAACAAAGGTGACCATGTTTGGAATAATTTTAATTTTAATGAGTACAGACAGTATGTTCTGGTACAACTAAACCAGTGTTAGGCAAATCACGTAATAGCTGCATCACTACATCAAAAATCAGAAACATCTGTCTCCATTCTTTGCTGTGCAATGGCACGCAGTCGTTTCAGTCATATTGCCACATTTTTCTCTAATTCTCGTGGGATTGTGCTAAAATATGCATCCCCTCTGAACAATCAGCTTAAAAGCTGTTTGAGTGAACTTTGCAAGAGCAGAGCAGGGGAATTAGTATTTTTTTTCAAAATGTTTAGTGATTGATCATTTAGGGGTTCAAGTGACATGCAGTTTATAAAAAGAAACATCTTGAAGTGGTTAATAGTTAATGTAAGTGAGTATATTATGGTAAGAGACACTAGGCTGTGATGTTGCTCCGAGGATGAGATACTTTGTTTATTTTGTCAAAAAACAAAAACAAAAATCTTAGAAGAATGATTCTGTTGATTTAATATGGAGGTACACAGTACACATATCCCAAAGAGTCAGCATCCTAGCCAGCTGATGACCCATGAGAAAATGTTTTTGTGTAGAGTTAGTTATCTCTGGTATTTTAGTACAGTATCATAAATAAAAACAATTATTAGTAATAGCTAATAGATGACCACTAGGTAGATCACTAGAAATGCCTAAATGTGAGACTACAGGATTGATACATTTTTCAGTGCATAATGTTACTACTGCTAACACTTAACTGTCACTTTTGTTCTGGCAACCCAACAAAGTGCTGAATTTTAGAAAATTACTTAAAATAATTTTTCTTGATATGGGTTAGGTTATTATGTTCTACATGTAAATTTTCATCAATGGGTAAATAGTTAATAGTTCCCTGTATGTTCTTTTTTTTTTACAAAGTTGTGGTAGTTATACATTAAAGGTGCAATGAGTAAGATAGTTGATCTAAATTGTCGGTATTTCACGATCTGGGAATGAGACTCAACAATCAAATATCTTGCACATTGTACGTTTAACAACGGTTTGGAACCATTTCACCATCAATGCATCACAATTTTCTGTGTACTGGTGCCCCTGTGCCCCTCAGACAGCTTGAGTCCGCCACAGTTGCAGTGAAGTATCTCAGTGATGGAGAATCATTGAAGGTATGGTTCGGAGAGCTAAATATTGTTGCAATATCTGCTGCAGGATTTTGGTGATGTCAAAGTTATTCTGCAGTGCTACAGAAATCAAATTCTTTTTATTGAGACCAAGGTAATGTGCAATCGCCAGGTCATATATTTGTTATTATAGTTTCAATACTATTAACTATTAACACAAGTTGTTCCTGGTCATTCCTTTCTGAAATAGGTCTTCAGCCCTTTGTGATTACCTACATGCATATAACTCAATCTTGAAAGCATCCATCCTTTTTAAAAGGGTTCAAACATAAGGATGTAGACATCATTTCACCTTGTTCAAGGGCAGCAACTTTTTTCACAGGCTACCTTTGAAAAGTGTGCTGTATACCCAGCACACATACAACCCGAGCTTTTGTTTTTGTTCTGCATCTACCATTGTAATAATTTTTTTTCCTGGGCATGGGTATGAGAGGGTCTATGCTGACCCTGACAACAAAAGAACAGCCTTTAATAACAGACATCTAACTCTGTGGGGAGCTTCTGTTTGATTTCATTGCTTGAGGCAAAGCTGTCTGAATATTACCCTAACTCCCCAAGTGCCATGGTGGGAAGCTCCATCTCACTGTCTTCATCCTTCATATTTTTATTGGAAGCAGGAGATTGTGAGTGAGTATGGGTGTGTGCCTCTGTGCTCGGGATGCATGACTTGAAAGAGGTTAGGCTGAGAAGGGTGATGCACTGCTGGTAAGGGTTATATGTGTGTGTGCGTCTGCATGTGTGTGTGCTCGTAAAAGGAAGTCTTTCCCGCTAACCAAGCTGGCTGGGTGGTCAGAATAAAAACATATCTCGGCTGTCCTTTGACCACAGAGTTCAGACATCGCTGTGGGAACTTTGTCCCTGGGCAGGGCAGTAGAGATTCAAGCATGGCAAGCTAGCCAGCCAGCCTTCAGCCAGCCTAACAACACTGCTGATTTGTAGCAAACTCCCCAAGCTCAATCGCCTCATCAATCAAAGTTGCAGCCCTGCTGATAGAAACACAGGCACTCAGATTTCTTATGCCCTCTCATGCAATCCACATGGCATTATTGCACTAGTATTTTATTTATGCCCACTAACGGTTTTATGTCCCAGAGCTTGGGGATGATAATGTCCATGTAGATACATGATTTTGAGGGAGAAATCACACATGGTGTGTTTCAAGGGCCTTATTCAGAAACTCTAGTACAATTAGAACTGTATGTGAATATGGGTGTGTATTTGCAACCTGTTCTCATCCCAGGTCCTCACATACTGACATTTTTCATGCTCTTTTCGTATCTTATCCAGACACGCATGGTACCCTTTGGCGTCGCTGGCCGACATGCTAAACCGCCCTTTTAGTGTCTGTAGCTGACGCGCAAAGGCTTGCGCCCCGTGCATCTTATCCTGACGCGTCTGGATGTGACGCAAGGGGCCGTGACAAAACGCCTATATGTGACAAGCTGGGCATGAGAACAGGCCATGTGCAGCAGAGTGGTTAGTGGACCCTCTATGATGGATCAATAGCACTATAGTGTACAGAAATGCAGCTTTGCATAGGTGCATGTATGTGTGTGTGTGTGTGTGTGTGTGTGTGTGTGTGTGTGTGTGTGTGTGTGTGTGTGTGTGTGTGTGTGTGTG